>OZ023265.1:92157820-92307820 GCA_964006375.1 Tillus elongatus
AAATAAAAAAACTAACAATGTGGAGCTTGGTTACTAGGAATATATATATATATATATATATATATATATATATATATATATATATATATATATATATATATATATATATATATATATATATATATATATATATATATATATATATATATATATTACATGACAGCCATGAAGCGTGCTGCTTTTTCCACCACTTAAACTCTGAGCTGTAGGTTCGGTCTTTTGTTTTTCGTTAAGATGTGTGTTGTAACCAAAACCGTGTGGAGTTGAGGATGTGCGCGGTCGTGGATTTATTATTGTTTTATTATAGTCAAATACTTTTCCGAGAACAACCTTTAGTTCGTTTATTGGGATCGAAGTCGACTTTATGAACACTGGTTGATTCTAGAATAGCTCTATAGTGTTGAAGATCGTCATAAGTATACGCGTTAGGTCTTTTCATAAATATTAACTCCAGCGGACCTGGTGTCTGTGGATATCTCCTTTTATCCAGTTGAATGTCATCATCATTGAGGTCCAAGGGTTTATTGCCAAGACTCCAGTTACCAGTATCTTTATCTTAGCGAGCACCATAGGTTTGATCGGTGGTAGCAAGTCTTGGTGGTTCAGCAAAATACTTGTCTACATAATATCGAACTCGTTCAGGATATTGCTCCAAAAATTATTGATATACTGCTGAGCTGTGATAGCTTGTAGACCTTCCTTAATCTCTTGTAATGTTGCGGCATCCTGATCTGAACTTGTTTCCACATCTGGTTCAGCTTTAAAAACTTCATGCTCTTCAAAGAACTCGACTTTGGATTTGGTTTCTAGTACCGCTTCTTCTTTGATTTGTTCAGATGTTGGCTGTAGTTTAAGTGTTGATGTGTTTTTAGATATTTCAGTTAGTGGCTCAACAATTGGTTTTTATAGAGCTTCATCATTCTCAGCTGTGCCAAGCTTAAGAATTAAATGTTTTTTCGAATGTTTTCAGCAAGTTGTACAATCGTTTTCTTGATTTTTCTCTTTTGTTTACCCATCACCTCCATTTTGCTAAACTTAGTTGGATACCATGTTAAGAGATACAAACAGTTTGGTGGTTTCTAATATACTAGCTTTGAGTTGGTTGCCTGCCTCCTTATCTAACACGACCGGTGTTGAACAGCTGTAAGACAGCTACCTGTCTGACACGACAGCTGTTAGACAGCTGTTGGGTAGCTGTTAGACAGCTGTCTGTCCTGCTAGAGAGCTGTCTGTCCTCTCTGTCCTGCCTGTCCTATCTGCCCTGTCTGTCCTGCCCGCCTGTCGTTGGTTGTAACCAATTAGATTAATATGTAGCTCTCGAATCCTTTTCCATATCTCCCTTTGTGTACATCGTTTTATTTTACAATCACCAACAGACCATATTTATTTCCTTTCCAGCATTGACAACATATATTTTTAAATTGTTTAAAGTCTATATGTGTGTTACATGGTCGTCGCAGTTCTGTTTTAAATTGGTTTCGTCTTGTTTGAAGAGAATTTAAACATTAGCGTTATAACGTATTAGATATTTGGGCTTTTCTAGCATATGTTTGATAAATATAGAATGAATCAATATTCTTATGTCTTCCCATACTAAAGTATGCTCTCATTTTATCCTGCTTGTCACAAGCTACATCATCAAATATATACCCAAAGTTGTCCAAGGCAATCTTCTGGATCTAATATTTCATCTTTTTTACTATAGGATAATAACCAACACATTCTGCAGCTTCCAGAATTTTTTGTAACATCTTGTATTTGGATTGGTACAAAGACTTTGAATACACATACACGTTATTAAGCTTTAAACTGTTCAGTTCAAACAGTAAACTTAACATAACATTTGTTTTGCTACACCCACTAGTGCCACATATGATATATCTGACGGTATTTGGGACGAAACGACCATGCCTTCGATGTTGTTCCGGAGGTATATTAACAACATCATCTATATTTGTCACATGTAAGACAGAAAGGTGTTTGATGGTACGCATATTCACTTGAACTAAATTAGTTTTTTTCGGTAAGTATAAATATATAGAAAAATACAAGCGAGTCGTACAGTCAGTATCAATGTTGGTGTCACAGGGTGAAGGTCTTGTAAACACAGCCATTAACAAGCTACCTGTTGGGTTACACATACCTGTCTTTCAGTTTTTCGGTCCAGGCACTAAACTTAATGAACGTCTGACTAGAGGTGATCAAGGTATCAAGCCTCTAGATCGTGCTTGTAGAGATCACGAAATCGCTTACTCTCAATCAAAAGAGTTAAGTGATAAGCATCGAGCGGAGGAAGTTGAGTGACAAGTAGAAGGATGCAAGTTTTGGTGAAAAGCTAGCGGCTTGGAACTTTACAAACACCATGAAAGTTAAAGGAAAGCTTGGTATGGGTCTTGATGTAATTAACTTGAAACCACAGAAAAAATTTCCCTTTTAAAATATTCTTAGTCTGATTGCAGAAGTTATGAAAGACAGACATTATCCCAACAGAGAATGCTGTGTTTGATATCGCTCATGCAATCGTTAGAAAAATTGGTGGGCGTAAGAATGTGCAGAACCTTCGAGTTATTCCAATACCTAAAAGCGGAGACTTCCTTCCACTGTTGCCTCGGATATTTGGTGCCTATCAGCACTAGGCGCTCTGGGCGGTGGTGCTGCTCGTATTGTTAAGGCTGTTAAAGATGCTGAAGCAGCCAATTAGAAACTAGAGAAATAATAACGTCACATAAAACAGTGGAGGCTATCGATATGGGTAAGAGAGGCAGTGACTTAAAATCAAAACCAAAATGTAATAGACTCGGTAAAGGTCTATATTTGAAGAAGTTGCGTAGCGGCTATGTGTTGTATCTGTAAAAGCGAAAAAGCGAATAAGATGTTTACCAGCAAGACCTCTGACAAATGTAGATCTTGCAAAATTTGCAGGTAAAATGAAAATCCCATATTTTAGAGGTATATACATGCGAGATGCTCTACCATCAAATAGGCCACATAAAAATGAATCGTTTATCATGAATTTTTAAACAAACAAGGTGCCTAGCAGTCATTGGCTTGCAGTTAAGAAACGTGGTGACAACCGTGTACTTTGATTCATATGGAATCTTGAAGCCACCAGTCGAGTTGCATCGTTACCTTAAAGACTGTTCTATATTGTATAATCATATAATCATGATGTGTATCAAAAATATATTACTTATAATTGTGGTCACTTATGTTTAATTTTTTAAAAGAAAGATTCAAACAGTAGCGTCTGTGTTTTAGTCATGTCGCGAACCTTCGCGTTGAAAGACGGCAGCTACGATCCTCCAATTGAATTGGATCCAGATGGTAGTTATGCTGTTGCTTTGATATGCTTTTACACATACAAAAACATACCCAACATATATGAAGGTAAAAACATATTTTATGCATAAGAGGGAGCTGCTTGGAGAACTATCACGATACCCACTGGTGCATATGAAACAACACATTTGGAAAACTTGCTTCAAAATGAACTTGTTGGTGCTACAGGAACACGCGAACAAAAGCAGCTAGCTTTGATTCTGAGACCTAATCCGAAAACCATTAGATGTTAAATAAAGTGTTACACAAGTATCAGTTTTGAAGCTGATGATTCCATTGGGCGAATGCTGGGATTTCCAAAAGAAGTTCTTCAATCAGGTATCTTCTATGAATCTGCTTTACCTGTTGAAATAGTGGATGTTAAACAGATTCGCATAGAAACTAATATTGTGCTTGATTCCTACTATAACGGAAACCTTTATATACGCTATATGAGTTTGCACCGATGGTTGATCCTGGCGATGCGATCGATATAGAACCTAAGAATCTAATTTATCTGCCAGTGAACAAGCAAGCGATTTCAAATATAAGCATCGACATTGTGGATCAAGATTCACTTCCTGTAAACTTTCAAGGTGGAGGGGTGTCTGTTCGCTTGAAGCTTAAAAATATTGCTTAGAATGCTAGCTTTTAAGGATATAAGAGCAAGTGAGCAAAACCCATTTAGTTCAGCCAACCACCTCAAAAGCGTAGACTTCGTTCCGATACTATTCAGTTCCTTAAAAAGCTTGGTTATCATGTCATCAAAACTAGAAATATTGAAAGACCTCGAGTTTGGCGATTCCATCGACCGAGAAGAACTTCGGTCTTACTATTCATCAACTAAATCATTTGGTAACAGCGGTGAAGTTAAAATAAACATCAATCAGCAAGATGCATTCGTATGTCTAGCAGAGTCAGCTCTAATAATCGAAGGTGCTCTGGAACCTCTAGCAGTACAAAATGCTGATAGCGAGTGTCGTATGTCAAATAACGGAGGAGCAGCTCTGTTTGAATCAATGCTTTATGAATTAAATAACAAGGAGGTGGAACGAGTACGAGACCCATACACCATAACAACCATTGAAAGTCTGCTTTCGTTTAGTAAGAATGAAGCAAAATCTCTTAGAAATGCTGGGTTGAATGTCTCGTCAGATCACATCTCTTTAAACGATAAGTTTCACATGCTCCTACCTCTTTGGTTCCTCTTGAGTTTCTTCCATCACTTCAAAGGATTCTCTGTGGTAAACATACTTTTCGATTTACAAGAGCTCAAAATGATGCCAACGGCTATTACAGTATTGGTACAGCAAGATCGAAAATTACTGTAACCAATATGTTTATAAAAGCAAAACATGTATTTCCAAACGATAAAATGAAGTTGGAGCTGATGGATAAAATAGCAAAAGACACATCTATATTTCTCGCATATAACAAATGGGACATATAGGAGCTACCAGCGCTCAGAGATATTAATAAAGACGTGTGGCCATAATCGGAAAGTAAAAAAAATGCGAGCAGGTATGTGAAACGTTCATTTTGATATCTTCGTTAGTTTCGAAGAATAATTAATGTTAATTGATAAAAAATAATTGTTTCCAAAGGTCCGTGGTCAAGTGTTCTTCTGACAAAAAATAAAATTTTCTCCATAGCCGTGCATTTTTTACTGTTTATTCCATATTTTAACTTACTCTATTGTGTCACACTCATAATTTGTTTTTAGCTGTTGTCTTCTTTTTGTGTGCCCCCTTTCACACTTTATCCAGGAATAGGGTGGGTACAAACTATCCCAGATGCAAGATTTAAAGCGTGTTTAAAGGCCAACGTGAGAAAGCAACAATAAAAATAGTCCTTCAATTTGAATCATAACTTCCACATAGCTGTGATAATTTATTCTCTTCAGAGTGACATTCTCTTGGAAAAAATTTAGGGCCCATGACTTGACCACAAAGACAACAAATTGTATTCCTGTACCCATTAATTTTGAATCGTTATGTCACTCGAGTTTTATTGAAAAAATGTCAATTTTCACCTAATCGCCCCCTAATTATTGCCTACCCCCTGATGCGATCTTACCCAAAAACAATTCGAAGGGGTTCCTTTGTCGGGTGTAACTGGATACAAAATTTGAAGATGATATCTCAAATCGTTCGAAAGTTATTTCGCCTATTAACAGACAGTCGTACATGCCGACAGACCGATTGACCGACCAACAGACAAAAAAATGTTCGTTCCAGAATCAAGTTTTCTATGTTTTGAAACATTTTACACCGTTCTAACAACAACAAAAAGATCGAAATTTTAGTCAATAATATTCCACCGCCACACATTTAACCCCTTGTTTTATTTCAGCACAGAATACCAGATGTTTGATAAAATTAAACGTTTTTTAATAAATAAACCCTAAAACGTTATATTTCGAGTTTTAACGAAAAAATGTCAATTTTCACCAAATCACCCGCCATTCATTCCCCATTAGCTAAAGCGATTTCACCCAAAAACAAAATCCGAATCGTTCGCTTCTTGTCCAGTGCTAACTGTGTACCAAATTTGAAGACGATATCTCAATTCGTTCCAAAGTTATTTCGCCTACTAACAGACAGACACACATATCGACAGACCGACAGCCCGATAGAGAGACAGACCGACAGACAACAAAATTCCGTTCCCAAATCATGTTTTATATATATTTTGATGCCTTTTATGACGTTTAAGCAAAAAAAAAAAATTTGAAGTTTTTGTCGCCAATGCGATACTTCCACAGGTTGTGACGATGTGGAAGTAATACCAAAGACCTTGACATTATTGATCAAATAGTAGACAGCTTGTTAACCAGACAACAAACAGAAACTTTACAAATGTTCACAATGACCACGGTTTTGTTATTATATATATATATATATATATATATATATATATATATATATATATATATATATATATATATATATATATATATATATATATATATTACTATAGATAGCAAATATGTAAGAAAATTAGAAACATTATTGTGGAGTAAAACGGGCCAATATACATAAAATTAATACGTCCTATTATTTAAATGACCTGTATAATTGAGAGTCTAAAATATTTTAGGTTTAAATAAGAAAAAACCTGAGGTAGAAGAATACAGAACAATGATTTCTTTATTTACATGTAGTACATTTTAAATTTCACGAAGCAAAAGTCGTTAAAATACAATAGAACTCAGAACAATAGGCTTGTTTTTATTTATAGAATTTTAATAGAATATAACGACTTTTATTTTATCCTCAGGCAGTAAGTACATTTACTATATTATACATTTATAATATTAAGTTAAAAATAAATTTCAGGAGATTATATGAAAACACACAAGAAACCAAAACAGAAATTTTAACAGAAGTAAATAAAAAACAGAAAATTATGGAAACTAGTTTCCACGCAAAAATACATAGCTGGACGATGAGTCAAAAACAACGCAAGAAAAATACCAAGGAAGCCATAAAATAATCAAGACAGAGCTGGACACGGGAATACAGTCGTGTCATGACAAAATAAAGGAAGAAACTGCAATGAGGAAGTACGACATTAAAAAGATCGAAACGCGTATGGAGTCGGTAGATAGGAATATGGTCCGAGTCGAGCAGGAAGCGGCTGAACAATTAATTAAAATGAAAGAAGAAATTAAAAATGAAACCAAACAGGATATTTCTAAAGCGATTATCATACCAAACTATACTATGGATCATATGCAATTAGGTAATGGCCCGAATATGAAATTTGATGGTAATATTGGGAAATTGCACCCCAAAGTTTTTGTGCAAAGTATTAAAGATAAATTGCATTTCATCCATAGTGTTAGCGATATAAAGAATTTTATAAGGGCCAGACTAACGGGTAATCCATTGTTATGGTTTTCCACGAAAGAAATTGAAATGTCAGAATTAGCGATTTTTGAACAAAAATTTTTGCAATTTTATTGGGGTAATAATTCATTGTATTAAATAAATTTGATTTGTATTCATTTATCGACAATCTGTGATGATAAATTTGATATAACCTTTTTTAATGGAGATTTGTTAATTTAATCAATCAAAAATAAACCATACTAGATTGTACTTACATAATCTGTTTAATTTTGACCTCAAATCAAACAAATATTAGTTATATGATAAAGTAGAGCTATTTTTCACCGTTAATTAAAAGTAAAATCAAAAGAACCCAATTACATATAATTTTTTTTAAACTTCCAAACACTCGGGAGTACTATAATTTATAAACACCATATATTAAACAAAAATGCTAGCCCAAGCACCCATGAGATGGGAGAAAAATTTAAAATCACAGCAGTAAGTAAACAATTTGTGGCATAATTTCAGGACGCAATTGAATTCACATGCTCTACAATTAAAAGTGCTATATAAAGGAAACCACACAAAATACCATAGCAATATATATATATATATATATATATATATATATATATATATATATATATATATATATATATATATATATATATATATATATATATATATATATATATACGTGCACCGCTATCTTTGTTACCTCCACCCACCGAAAAGGTACCCAGGCCTCCATGATATATCATTAGGTTTTTTATGTATATTTTGCAGATTAAGCTTGTAACAATAATTATCTTTAAAGGCAACATGAGGGGGGTAAGGATTAATTAGATTTGTTTTATACTTTTTTTGACACATTTTTAAATGTAACACGCCTCCATATATAAATCGTTGAAAACAACTCCTTTTGTGTTTGATCCGGTACACGTATCATTCGCATACGGCACCAACAATGTTGACAAATCTACATATTAGATTTTTGCTTACTACTAAGAGATCTTGCCCTTGGCCTTAGTTTTTCTATTTTAGACCCTATTATTTGTCAGGAACCGGTAAAAATCTCGTCTTAAAATAGACTGCAAAATATTGGAGTCTATTTATATTTACTTACTCTTTACTTGTATCGCTTCATAACGTTACAAACAAAAAGACGAATGCCTGGAACTAACAAAAATACCACTCTATATTTCAGAATAAAAACTGGGTTCGCGTAAAAACTTTCGTTTACAATACTTACCGAAAAAATTGTTATGTAAGAAGAATAATTAGATTTTGTTTAATCTTTTGTTCTCATTAAAAGCGGTTAGTTTTATTTTAAAGCTTATACTTAAATAAACACTTTTTTATTTACTTATTATGCTTTAATGTTTATTCATATACTATTTGTCTACTATGGTGTTATTATTATTATGTTTTGTATAAATGAATTTATTATTTAAACAAATTATGTCATCATTGTCACTTGTTTGAATTTTACGTTTGATTTTGTACGCTCATATTATATTTGATATTCGCATTCAACCCGTACTTTAATTTCATGATAGAATACTAGATGAGTAATGAAATTGGCAGTTTTCTAATAAACAAAACCTAAAACGTTATATATAACTCGAGTTAAAAAATCAACTTTCCTCAAATTAACCCTCATTCATCCCCTACGTCCTAGATCGATTTTACTCAAAACAATCCCAACCATTCGTTTGTCAGGTTTTAACTGTATACCAAATTTGAAAACGATTTGTTAATTCATTCGAAAGTTATCGTGCCTCTTAACAGACAGAGATACAGGCCGACAGACAAAAAAATCTTCGTTTCCAAATCATGTTTTCTATGTCTTTCGACACTTTTTGCACAAATTTCTGTCACCGTTAACATACTTTCACACATATTGAAGATGTGGAAATAAAAATAAAGTGTACCTAAAAAAATCGCCAAGACGATTTTTGTCTTTTTTTTGTTAGAAAATTGTTATAACTGCCTAAATAGTACATGACCCTTTACGTAGCTAACGAAATTGTTTTGTATATAAATATTCTCTTTTTGATTAATATTTCTAGTTGTCTTATCTAAAAGAGTTATTAGTAAATAATCGGTACACATGTCATATTTTAATTTTACACTGTAGTAAATACAGCAGTCACAAAAGTTATGACAGTAAAAATGCTATTAAAACAAATGCCATAAAAGTCTCAACATGCAATCGACTTTTGATTGAACCCAATAATTACTAGTTTTTCGACGTGAACAAAGGGTGCTTGGTAGTTATTTCCAAAACATTTTATCTTTCGAACGCGGCAGTATATATGTATATATGCTCATATTATTATTAGGTAATGCAATCTTTATCATTGTGGTCTGAATGCGGTCGCTTGTTCATTGCTACTATGACTATTTGTTTTCCGTAGCTTTTTTAATTTCACTATAGCTTCTACACTTTACCAATTGGTCTAAGGTTTCCAACTTTCCGCTCCATACATCAAAACAATGAAACTTTAAACTTCATAAACATTTTCTTTAGGTTAAAGTTAAATAACTATTGAATAGTGGCTTTGCCACCGCCATTTTCTGAGTAGTCACATTTACCATCAGTGGTTAGAACACCCTCAAGGTACGTAAACATTTCTACTTGTTTGTCGTTTAGTTTTAAATGCAACTTCTGTCCATATTTATCTGTACTGATTTGATTTTTATCGTTTCCGTTTTAGTTTAATTCTTTTTAGCGCACGATCCAGTACATTAAACATTATTTGCATTTCTTCTATCAGCCCTGTGTCATTTTGCATGACTCTGTAGTAAATTTATTTTGACTTTTGCTGTATTTTTCTTCAGTCTACTTATAATGTCTTTTGCGAATAAATTGAATATGGCGATAATTGACGTCCTTGATAAACACCGCTTCTTATATTAGCTTCAAATTCATATCTTCTGTGGTTCTTTGATTATTGTATAGATTGAGAATATTCCGGCTATCTTTGTAATCCAATGTAGGTTCTCTTCATTATATGAAATAATATTTTCCAATCCACATTATTGAAGGGTTTTTACAAGTCTACAGAAGCAATGAACACATATCAGTTTCTGTATGATTTAGGCATCGTTCTCCAGCTCGTCGGTTTGGTGTAAATCCGAACTATTTTAGGGCAGCTCTTAATTTTACTTCTTATTCCACTTTTCACAATGATTAGCAGAATCTTTGCCACGTAACTGTATACGTATGACGTATGTCCTATAGTAATCCATTGCATTTACTGTTTTAATAAAAAAGGAACTGCAACTCCTTCGAGATGTTTTTGTTAGTTCAATTTTTTGTATTAAAATTAAATAAAGTCATATATAACTTGTTTTGTGTTCGACACAGAGATCTTAAATGTCAACCACAATTTTTAAAAACGTTTCTTTCTGCGGTTATCAATTCACAAAACCCCAGACCAAAAAGTGTTAGAATATTGGCTTCAAAAGTGTAAAATGCGTATCTATAGTAACTATTTGCTAAGTCTCTAAAATACTTTCTATTATTTCTTTTTCAAATTATTAAAATTATTTGAAAAATTAATGTATCTTCATTGAAGATTATTCAAATGCCATATACATAGAACACGTTTGGAACTAAGAACGCTAAATGTACGCATCTTAAACACATTTTCTTAATTCATTCATTGGTTATATTTTGAGTCTGCTATGAGCGGTGCTGATCTGACTCAGTCTTTTGTACTCAATTTATTATTTTTATAAATAACGAAAATAGTATTTAGAACCTGTGTTAACTATTTTACTCGACAGTAAATTTGGTTATCATTTAAATAATAAAAATTAATTAAAACGTATTCTAAACTTTACTAATTGTTATTGCCTTTACTTGGTGAAACGATTCCATCCTAAAATGAAGTTATTCAGAATATGGCACAAATAACTAGTTTGAACTTAAAAATATTTGGGAATAGACTAATGTACCTAAAACGTAAAACTAATGGCTTGGTTATTGCAACAGCGTGGGGGGATAAAACAAAAAATATTTTAAACAATAATTTAAAACAGGTAAACAGCCTGTAAAATCATAATAACAATTTCTTGATAACTACACTTGAAGAACATAAATCACCACAACACATTTTTTAAAGACCTGACGATCGTTACACTAACAAAGTTAGTTATGAAAAATTCTTAACTACTTTACTACTAACATCGCCTTTTATACCGAATCTTAGGTAAAGCACGATGAGACGAAATCGCAGGCAAATTCTTCAGTATATTGTATTTTAATTGCCGGACGAGGTTTTTGAACTTCCTTTATCACTTTACTTGACAGGTTTCGGGATGTTTATCTGCAAACCAGTGGCGGGGCTCGGGTTAAGGAACTTTTTTTTTATTGACCTAGAAATATAAATACTTTCGTACGCATTGAGCTCTGCTGACCGTCTAACATTTTTGATAAGTTTCACATTTTCTTTATCAATGTGGTGGTTATTATCCCAATTATATTGTGGCAGGCACGACTTCTCCACACTACCGAATCTAAGCTGTGCCAGATGTCCACAAAATCTAGCCTGAATGGTTCTCTTAGTCTGCTCAACGTATCTAAGATTACAATATTTACAACGCACATTAATCAATCCGGATATGCGTTATATATCGGATTGCTTAGTGGAAAAATTTATTAATAGACACAGAAAAAAGAAAATGTTAGCGGAATGCACGACATTCAGAAAAGATAAAATAGAGAAAAAAAGTATGTGCCTACCTTTTGAACTGCGTATCACAAGGGGTCTCGAGAGCATTTTAAAGCTAACTTTCTCGACAAAAAATTATTTAAGAAATTTGTTAGGTAATACCAAAGATATAGCCACTGAAATGTCGGGTATCTATGAGATAGGTTGTAAAGATTGTAATCTTAGATACATGGGGCAGACTAAAGGAAAAATTGAGACTATATTTCCTAAACATCTAGCACAGCTGAGATACGATAGTGTGGACAAGTCATATGTGGCACAACGTATTTGTGATAATGGCCACTACATTGATAAAGAAAATTTGAAACTGTGGAGCTAGATGCGTACGAGAGTATTTATATTTCTAGGGCAATAATGATGCAGATAAACATTCCGAACCTGTCAGGTAAAGTGATAAAGGAAGTTCAAAAACCTCTTCCGACAATTAAAATACAATACGCTGAAGAATTTGCCTGCGATTTAGTCTCCCTCTCGGTATCGTTCTTTACCTAAGATTAAGTATAAAAGGTGATGTTAGTAGTAAAGTAGTTATAATTAACTTTGGCAGTGAAACGATCGCCAGGTCATTAAAAAGATGTGTTGTGGCGACTTGGGTCGTTAATGCTTTCAAGAAAAACAAACATTTTCGTTGGTGCTCTAATACGAAAGAAGATATACCAGTGGGGGGCAATTTGACGCATGATTTTTTTCCAAATAAGGTGTGAATGATATCAATCGATAGCAAATCGTTAGTGCTTCACAGAAACACATTTTTTTTTTGTTAGTGGTCAAATACTTTATAAAAAACAAATGTAGTTCTATCGGCCGAAAATTACCTTTTTTGGTTCATAAAATACACATTTTTTGTATGACTCGTTGGTTAGTGCATCGTAGGTGCTTTCGAGAACAACAAAAATTTTCAATAGTGCTCTAATACAAAAGGAGATATACCAGAAAAACCGGCGGGGGTGGTCGGGGGGTGTTGTCACCTTACCCTTTTTTTGCAAATTAGGTGTAAGTGGTATCATTTCATTTCAAATCGTTAATACTTCGCAGAAACACAATTTGTTTTGTTAGTGCTCGAATACTTTAGAAAAAACAAACGTATTTCCGCCGGGGTAAAAACTATCTAAACTAAGGTTTATTATAATAAACATTATAATTTTTTAGCCTGTTGGAAATGGCTTTAAAACAGGACCCAAAACGTCGAGTTTTAACTGATTCTAGATGTATCATAAATCAGAATAAAAACCTTAAAAAAATTATGCGACAAGTACCCCCCCCCCGCGTATGTCCTTTTGTATTAGAGGACTAACAAAAAACTTTGTTTTTCTCGAAAGCACTAACGATATACTAAGCAACGAGACATACAAGAAATGTGTCTTTTGTGAACTAAAAAAGATAGTTTTCACCCCAACGGAACAATTTTTGTTTGAACACGTTTGTTTTTTCTAAAGTATTCAAGCACTAACAAAAAATGTTGTGTTTCTCCGAAGCACTAACGATTTGCTATTGAATGATACCACTTACACTTAATTTGCAAAAAAAAATCATGCGTCAAGTTGCCCCCACGGTTTTTCTGGTATATCTTCTTTTCTGGTAGAGCACTAACGAAAATTTTTCTTTCTCTCGAAAGCACTAACGATGCACTAACCAGCGAGTCATAGAGAACGTGTGTATTTTATCAACGAAAAAAAAGTTTTCAAGTCCACGGGACATCGACAGAAACACAACATTTTTTTGTTAGTGCTTAAATAGTTTAGAAAAAACAAACATTTTTCCGTCGGGGTGAAGACTATCTTTTTTAGTTCATTAAATACACATTTTTTGTATGACTCGTTGGTTAGTGCATCGTTAGTGCTTTTGAGAAAAATAAAAATTTTCGTTAGTGCTCTAATACAAAAGGAGGTATACCAGAAAAACTGTGGGGAAGGCGCAACTTGACGCATGATTTTTGGCAAATAAGGTGTGAATGATATCAATCGATAGCAAATTGTTAGTGCTTCTGAGAAACACAAACATTTCATGGTGTTCAAATATTTTAGAAAAAACAGTCGATGTCTCTTGGACTTGAAAACTTTTTTTTCGTTGATAAAATTTACATTTTCTCTGACTCGCTGGTTAGTGCATCGTTAGTGCTTTCAAGAAAAACAAACATTTTCGTTCGAGCTCTAATACGAAAGAAGATATACCAGTGGGGGCAACTTGACGCATGATTTTTTTCCAAATAAGGTGTGAATGATATCAATCGATAGCAAATCGTTACTTTTTTTTTGTTAGTGGTCAAATACTTTATAAAAAACAAATGTAGTTCCGTCGGCTGAAAATTACCTTTTTTGGTTCATAAAATACACATTTTTTGTATGACTCGTTGGTTAGTGCATCGTAGGTGCTTTCGAAAACAACAAAAATTTTCTATAGTGCTCTAATACAAAAGGAGATATACCAGAGAAACCGGCGGGGGTGGTCGGGGGGTGTTGTCACCTTACCCTTTTTTTGCAAATTAAGTGTAAGTGGTATCATTTCATTACAATCGTTAATACTTCGCAGAAACACAACATTTTTTGTTAGTGCTCGAATACTTTAGAAAAAACAAACGTATTTCCGTCGGGGTAAAAACTATCTAAACTAAGGTTTATTATAATAAACATTATAATTTCTTAGCCTGTTGAAAATGGCTTTAAAACAGGACCCAAAACGTCGAGTTTTAACTGATTCAAGATTTATCATAAATCCGAATAAAAATCTTAAAAAAATTATGCGACAAGTCCCCTCCTCCAGTTTTTTTGGCATATGTCCTTTTGTATTAGAGTACTAACAAAATTTTTTGTTTTTCTCGAAAGCATTAACGATATACTAAGCAACGAGACATACAGAAAATGTGTCTTTTATGAACTATTCACCCCAACGGAAATTTTTTTGTTTGAACACGTTTGTTTTTCCTAAAGTATTCAAGCACTAACAAAAAATGTTGTGTTTCTACGAAGCACTAACGATTTGCTAATGAATGATACCACTCACACTTAATTTGCAAAAAAAATCATGCGTCAAGTTGCCCCCCACGGTTTTTCTGATATATATTCTTTTGTATTAGAGCACTAACGAAAACTTTTGTTTTTCTCGAAAGTACTAACGATGCACTAACCAGCGAGTCATAGAGAAAATGTGTATTTTATCAACGCAAAAAAAGTTTTGAAGTCCACGGGACATCGACTGTTTTTTCTAAAGTATTTGAGCACTAACAAAAAATTTTGTGTTTCTCAGAAGCACTACCGATTTGCTATCGATTGATATCATCCGCACCTTATTTGCAAAAAACATGCGTCAAGTTGGCCCGCCCCCACAGTGTTTCTGGCATATCTCCTTTTGTATTAGAGCACTAATGAAATTTTTTATTTTTCTCTAAAGCAATACGGATGCACTAACCAACTAGTCAAACAAAAAATGTTTATTTCATGAACTAAAAAAGATAGTCTTCACCCCGACGGAAAAATGTTTGTTTTTTCTAAAGTATTTAAGCACTAACAAAAAATGTTGTCTTTCTGCGAAGCACTAACGATTTGCTATTGAATGATACCACTTACAGTCAATTTGCAAAAAATCATGCGTAAAGTTGACCCCCCCCCCCCCCCAAGGTTTTTTGCTGTATCTCCGTTTGTATTCAAGCACTAACGAAATTTTTTGTGCACTAAAGAGCACTAAGGATGCACTAACTGGTAGTATACCCAATTACAATAAATTGTAAATTTGGGGGGGTGGGGGGTTGGATCAACTTGACGCACGTTAAATACACGAATATCAAGGATATTTTAAGTTGGCGCCAAATTAATAAGAAATCTGCTAACAATATGTACTAGTAAATTAGTAATGAAAGAGTTTATTTCCTCTAACCGTCAAGTTCACCAACTGAGTTAATTTTATATTACACCTTTCAAATCTTTTTATGTGTACTCGTATATACTTCAGTATAAGTTTTGGTATTATATGGCTGTCGGCTGTAAACAATCATATATTCAAAATTATTAAATTTATATTGGATCTTTTATACCGTTTTTTAGACTCTCCAAATTTTTAAATTATTAGGTAGCTCATATTTTTGAATTTTATGTCAATAAGCTAGCTCTCATTTTGCGTAATGGGTAATGTTAAATTACAGTAGGTACTACCACACACCCTCTAATCACATTTATCACTTTATCAATACCCACATATAATAAAATCGTAAATTTTTACATCGAATAAAGTTATTTCGATAAAAATTTGCAGATAACTAAATGTACGATTGCGAAGTCATCGTTTATATAATTTTTATTTACTAGTTTTTTCAATGCGTAGTGCGCAAAACAATACTTTACATATTTTTTTCTATTTTACGGGAATGGAGTGGAAACTGTATGTAACAGTAAACAAATCGTGAAGGAAGAAAGCCTTAAGCAAAAGCTAGTCTCTAATATAGAGTAGTAAAGTAAACATTGAAAAGATAGTAGATATATAAGTGTATTGGTTTTAACGAAACCCATCGTACCAACAGACCTCCGTTTTTTGTAACTAAAGGACCACTTTCCAGCTAACTCACTCACACACTGACCTACAACAGACCTCCGTGCGCTGTTGCAATATTGCTGAGGCGTATTGGTATGTAAAATACTCGGAGGAAAAGCCTACTGGGCCATAGAACGAAGTGTATATGTGTATTAAACGGTGACGCCACCTGTTAGAGGTACCGTGAACTGGTTTGTGTAACTGTATATTATGTATAACATGTCAAACGGCCTCCGACCAATAATTTGGAATTCACCTTTTAATGATTAATAGATCATGATTTAGTCGTTATACACATGGATACGTATTGGCCTCCGATTTTTCGTAGTCGCCTCCGATTTTGGAGGCGTATAAGACATAATGCATATATATATATATATATATATATATATATATATATATATATATATATATATATATATATATATATATATATATATATATATATATATATATATGGTATAGTTATTTGGGGAATTTCTATGCTCAATATAAACCTAAGGCAGGTATTTAAAGTAAAATTGTTACTAGAGAAGAAGATAAATTGCACCAAGAAGGACTAGAGAGAATTAACAGAGTGCATAAGTTAGGTTATGTTCAAGATAGATAAAACACATATAAATATAAATACCTTAAATGAATCGCAATTTCCAGGACGGCTATAAGTTGATTGATAAGTCCACAATGAAATCCAGATAAAGCACCTAAAACCCGAAAAATATTGTGTATTTTGATTGTGCAAAGAGAAATGAAACAAATATTTAGATTATAAGAAATACCATTTGTATTAAACATGAACAAAAAAAATATGTAAGAAACAATGCACTATATATTAAAGTGAAGTGACATATATAAACTCTAAAAGACAAATATAATGACCCTATAGCATGAAAAAAAAACTATTAAAAACTAATATCAACAATAAATGGACAAGCAGGGTATTATATGTCAAAAGACGATTATTTACAGTGAAGATTAATGTTAAATTAAGCCAGGTAAGGAAATGTTAAAGATTATATATGTAAGACTGACAATAATTTTTAAGTAAATTTAAAATGTTTAAATAGGTTAGTTTTAGGAAGTGGAACAAATAATACAAAATCAAATTTGTCGCTCAAGAAGAACAGTGATTTGACTTACCTAAACAAGCGCATTAATAATAATTCATGTGTGTGAAGGAAATAACTGTTTTTGACTAAATTTGTAACTGACCCATATCATTGGCACATTCAGGAAACAAATTGTTATTTGTGAGAAATATGAAGAAGTTGGTCGACAGATTTTGGAGACACATCCGGCATCTTCGATAGATGTGGTTAACAAGAAACTCAAACAAGCAGCAGCTTACCACTATCGTTATTTCTAAAATGTGATAAATATTGACAAAATTCTGTAAATCAAACCAGGAAAGTTTTCTAAACAGTAGGGGATATCAACAGTTAGTAGTGTAAACGTTTTGAAACCGGCATATAACTCAAGAGAATAAATCGAAGCAAAAATCTGATTGATACTAAAGGACGCCACTTTAGTTAGAAGGTATTTATCGATATAATCAAGCGTAATAACACATTTATCGTCAATATTGGTTGAAATAACCTCAAAGCTAATAAACATTACTCGTTAGAAGTACTAAATGAGTAACATGTCAATTATGCCGCTAAAAGGCTCGTTAGATTAGAACCTAGGACAAGGAGTCTTTTTAGTAGACCTCAACAGATGACGTTACTCTGTCCATCGCAGAACCAACAAATTATTAATTTGTCTATTTTTTGAAGATATTCAGTCGTATGTAAACTAAATTAAGATAAAATCTGTAAAATTTTCAATGGCCAACATTTATAATTTTTAGACGGATCCAGGTAAGTACATGTTAAAAAAAGAATATAAATTTGTCGTTAAAAATTTTGTTTGTTGTAAAAATCATATACATCTGTAAAAGGAATCATTTGAGAATTTATAGGTTTTCAAAACATGTGCATTTCATACCTAGTTGTCTAGCAAGATACATAATTCTGGTACAAAAGGTAAATATCAGAAAATGTCTTAAAATTTAGCTTGTGAATAATATAAGGTAAGAATTTCCAATAGGAACACAAACTATACATATACCTGTAGAAAAGGAGTCAAAATAGTCGTGGAAAATAAGAAATAAGTCAAACAAACACATGAAGGTAAATATTTATTCAAAATATCCATATTAAAGATAAATTTCAGGAACAATAACTACATTTCTTACAGTAGAACCTAATTATATTAATAATCATTGACAATTTTAAACAGCATTGCTAATTTGAATTAAAGAAAACAATTATATATATATATATATATATATATATATATATATATATATATATATATATATATATATATATATATATATATAATTCTGTTTCTTGTTTTCTTGTAAGAAATGTAGTTACTGTTCCTGAAATTTATGTTTAATATGAATATTTTGAATAAATATTTACCTTTATCTGTTTGTTTGATTTATTTATTATTTTCCACGACTATTTTGACTCCTTTTCTACAGGTACATATATATATATATATATATATATATATATATATATATATATATATATATATATATATATATATATATATATATATATAAACTTATAAAAATTGAAACTGACCCCGGATATGCGTTCTAGGGGTCCTAGTTCGCTCTCATTTTCAAAAAATTTTTCAAGATTCAAAAGTTAGGATCTCTCCCATAGTGAATTTTTTCTGCGAAAATTCACTAAAATGAATATGAATAGCGATCATTGACTAACAATAGAAACGACAAAACAGACAGGATGGCCGAAACCGTGTATGTTAGGCAGAAATGGTACGTTATCTGCAGAAGGGATCATTGACTAATAGCTATTTACAAAGACGAAATCTGCTCGTTATGATAATTAAACTAGGGGAACAGGTAACGTAATGGTAAGTGGCCTCGCGTTATAAAGGTGATGAATGTAGCAGGAGACCACGTAAGGCACGTAAAAATAAATGTTGCACGGAAACTTTAAGTAATTTATTAGGTCACATAAATAAAAGTTACATAGAGCGCGAGCATTGACTAACAGTGAAAATTAAAGGTACAAGCATAGCAAATGGAGAGGTGCAAGCATAGTTTCCCAGGAGATATATATGAAAAGAGGGCAGAGCCGAATCAGTAGTCGTGCGGACATATTTGCAGGCAACCTTTCGTAATGGGAGAGAGAAAACAGATCGAGCTTGCAATCGTTAAAAAGGACAATGAGAAGTGTAACCTTAAATACCAAGATAGTAGAATAATTCCTGTAGAAGTTTTCACGTCTGTTAATGATGAAAATCTCTTAAACTTTAAATTTTTTGTAAATATACGACGTGTATTATTAAAAAGAAATGATGTATAACCCATAAAAATGTAGCCAATAAACTGAGTGTATCCCTCATTGTTTATGGGGGCTATAGCGTTCTACATACCCTATAGTAATGTTACAGTTACAATTTTCATGCATATAGAGGCGTAGATTGTTTAGTGTGGTTAGAGAACCAACATAATTTTTCCGAGAATGTAGAGACCGTATATCTACGAAAAGAGTTGGTAGAGTACGAATCAACAGCCGTGCAGACATATTTGCGAACAACCTTTCGCAATGGGGAGAGAGAAAGCAGATCGAGCTTACAGCGTTATAAGGGGTAATTGTAAGCTAATGTTCACGGAAACTGACCGAATACAACCTATGACCCTGACAAGATAGTACGTCGCAACCCCACATTTAAACCCGCAGGTTAAGTTGATAGAAGGCCGTGTAAGCGGTGTGAACATCTTGAAGAAGGTCTACCTAAAATTCAGGAAAACAAAAACGTTTTTAGACGGATGTAAAGCACAACCACTCACAGAAGCCGGTACCATTGCCTCCACCTGCGACCGGGTGTATTTATTTTAAAACATGTGTTGGAAACACCGATTTAAAAAAAATTATGAGAGGTACTAGCATAAAACTAATGAAAATAGGAAACACAAAATTTCTTCATAGTCTTAACTACTTCCCAATGCCATTGACCGCACTACCGAAAGCATTTGACTTGGAATCTGAGCTCAAAAAGGATATTTCATTTATTTAACACATAAGCGAACGCTAAGTACAACTGTGGTGGATGGCGCTAAAGTAGACAAGTATTTGTGGGAAAACGAAGGAGATTTTTGAATTTTACGGGTCTGCTGCACGTTTTACTGCACATACGAAAGTTAATACAGAAAGTTGTCACATATCCATATTATGATGTAAGAACTCAAAAGAAAAGTTTTAGAAGATTTGTAAAGAAAACCCATGGACAAGAGGGTAGAAGTAAAACTTGTGGCGCACTGGAACAACGTAGGACGCAAACCGGGTGCGTCGACGTACATAAACAAACCAAACTTTAAAAATCATTTAATTTTTACGGACGACTTTGTCTCTATACAGATGAACAGAACTCATGTGACATACGACAGACCAACATATACCGGTTTTTCGATATTAGATGTATCAAAAACCATCATATATGAGTTTTTATACGGATACCTAAGGACTAAATATCGCGACAAAGTGACTTTACTGTACACTGACACCGACTCTTTGATATTTTTAGTAGAGACAGATAACTTTTACGACGACATATAGGGCGACATTGACAAATACGATACTTCTAACTACGCTACTGACAACCCGACAGCAAACAAGTAAAACTAATGGCTACCCTGCATAATAAGGAGAGGTATGCGATACATCATATTGTCGTAAAACAGGGTTTGAAGATAGTGTTTAAGTTTGACTAAAAGGGATCAGCATTAGAAAAAGCTAAAAAAAATATAGCTTATTAATATCATCAATGATTTTGTGAAAACAAACCGGCGGTAGAGAATGAGGCTGAGTGTTGTTGTACCACTAGCCAATTCACAGCCTAGCATCGATCCTTTAGGAAATGATGAGACATTTCAAACATAACTTAGAAATTTTTTCCCATACAGAGAGAAAACCAAACCAAACCAAACATACCATTATTCGTCAACCTTCTATTTAAAATTAGAGCTGTACCCTCCTCATATAGCAGGGTAATTCCAGTAGTCTTCCATAATTTATCCAGGTACGACTCGTACTACTTATGTTCCACCGTATCGTGTAAAATCGAGAGACACGCCGAAATGTTTCCGCAGCGAAAGCAGCCTCTTTAAAACTAAGAGGTAAATGACTGATCGAAAGTGCTTTGGAAAATTTTCCTATTATTATGGAGAACCTCATTGCCGTACCGATGGCAATCCAATAAATTTCCGTTTTATAGGTTCTTAAATTGCGAATTTATTAGTGAAAAGAAACGTATACATTTAAAAAAATGGAAATAGATTGATGTGTGTTCTAATACTACCCTCACCCCATGTACCTACAAATATATCTTTCAATTCAAACTACTTTTCTTTCATTCTCACTCCAGACACCGAACAAATATATATTTAATTCAAACCTACTTTTATTTCGTCCTAAGAGAGCAATTCCACAGTCTTATAAAATTCCAATTTATTGATTTTTGTGGCTATTCAATTTACAACATTACCCTTAGATTTAGTAAAAATGCCCTATTTTACAATCTGTATTTGCTAGTTGTATCGAGCGCCAGCTAAGTTTGTTGAAGCGTAAAGGCGTATACTCACAGACTCTCTTGAATGCTTTGAAAGGCTCAATGAAACTAAAATACCACCTATAGAGTCACTCTATAATAAGCTGAATCAGCGAGGCGTTAGTGAAGAAGATTATAAGCACGCGCAAAATGTGTGGCAATCGTTTAGAGCGCGTTCAAATGTTAAAATTTAGCAGATAATACTCAGATTTAAAGATAAATATATTACCAAACGATGTTTTTGATAAATTCCGAGAGAATTTTCATGAAACAGAAAATATATATGAGAAAAGAAAATAAAAAATGTAACGAAAAAATCTGCCCATTCCCCCATATATAGTAGTAGCTGGTAAGAGAGAAACTTAACAAAAACACAATCTATTACTGATTTTCAATCAACAAAAACTAAAACTCTAAAACAGCTGCGTAGTGACAAAATTAGGGCTCAGAAGACATGAAAATCGATAATGTAATAGAGTGCGTTTGTTGGTAAGTTTCTCTCTTACTAGTACTTTATATAGGGCAATGAGCTGAAAAGTTCTTGTTAGAGCAGTTTGGAGATCTATTTTTATGAAATAGACTCATATTGAGGAGCCCCTAAGTGCGACATTATTTCAGACCGCCGCATCTGGAGCTCCAAAATATGACTCTATTTTTTTTTATAAAAATAGACCTCCAAACCGCTTTAACAAGAAAAGCACCTAATATGGCCGGGTGCAGCGGCTTAAGGCCAGTACAGGATAGCCGAAAAAAGTGCCCTGTAGCAAGCATATTGCTTGGCCTGACAGACAATCCGGTCTAAACCCAATAGAAAAAGGGAATGAGAGGAAATGTTCATGTTAAAGCAGTTTAGAGATCTATTTTTATGAAATAGGCACATATTGAGAAGACCCTAAGTGCGACATTATTTCAGACCGCCGCATCTGGAGCTCCCAATATGAGTCTATTGAAGAAATGGCACCTAGGATGATCGGGTGCTGCGGCTACAGTCCAGTACAGGATAGCCGAAAAAAGTGTCCCGTAGCAAGCATATTGCTTGGCCTGACAGACAATCCGCTTTATACCCAATAGAATGGGAATGAGCGGAAAAGTTCTTGTTAATTCAACTTGAAGATTATTAAACTCCAGGCCGCTTTAACAAGAAGTGGCACCTAAGATGAGTGGGTGCAGTGGCTACAGGTCAGTACAGGATAGCCAAAAAGTACCCTGTAGCAAGCATATTGCTTGGCCTGACATCAGAAATAACAGTTAAACTTTGTTTACTTGATGATGGTATAGGTGATGTGGATCTAGTTGGTGTCCGATCTGTTTGTGAATACTAAGTGCAACTAATCAAGTTTATATATAGAAGTAAGAAACAATATTATATCAGAATATATTACGAGTGTTTCAACATTAAACATCGTGTATTTCCCCTTTGTTTTGAATTATAATTAAACTTGTTGTAATTTTCAAAATAAAGTTTGTTTTGCTTTAAGGTGCCAAAAGGGCCTAATCCAAACTGGCGCAGTCGTTAGCATAGGTTTAAAGTGTATTTTTGACATAAATCGCGAAGGTACACGTCGATTTTTATCGTTTAAAAACCTGCAACCTAAAAATTAAAAGTGACAAACATCGCCAACGAGGAAGGACATCATCGCTAACTTCATAAAGCCATCAACAGCAGAAGCCACCACTAGCGGAAGACAACACAGCCATCAAATGGAAAGGACATCATCGCCACCCTCGATGTGCCAAGTACAGATAGAAGTGAGCAAAAATCTTAAGCGAAGGACAAGATTGCCGACTTCATAATTTAAGCAAATGGAAAAAATACTGTTAGTAATTTTCATTATCCTTTATAAACTTATCCCGTAATTTATATAATTGTGTATGTCTAATTCAGATAAAACTTTTAATAGCATTTCTAGACAAAACATCATCAAAGCAGCCAAATTAGTGTTAAATTTAGAAAATAATTTTACGTTAGAAATTAAAAATATTAATATGACTGAACAAAACGTTGCTGCACAAACAAAAATTGAATCCTATCATATTAATGTAATTCCCAGTTATGATGGGGATCAAGCCACTTTGGCGTTATTTATTGGAGCTTGTGGAAACGTTTTATCATCATTTGCTAATACACAAAATTTAAATAATGACCGCAATAAGTGGATTCTTAGAATAATAGTTAATAAATTAGAGGGAAGAGTAAAATCTTCAATAGCTAGTCGAGAAGATGCCACAAATTCGCCCCGAATAAAACTTCTCTTACAGCAATATTTTTAGATCAAAGAGATGAACATTGCTTAGCTAGAGACCAAATGTTACTTAAACCTAACCAGAATAAAACGCCCTATGAGTTTGGTATGCGAATACAAGATGCTAGAAGCTTGTTACAAAGTAAATTAAGATTAACTATAGAGGATAACAATATTCGTTTGGTAAAAAATTAAATTTATGACAAAATGGCCTTGCAGACCTTTTCTATGGACTGCACGGACAATTAGGACTTGCTATTAGATTACAAAAACCAATACATTTGGAGCAAGCTATGGCATTAGTAGTAGAGGAAGAAAATTTCCAGTATGGCGAAAAACAGATGAAGTATATGCATACCAACACATGTACAAAATCAATAATAGTAACAATTTTCAAAATAAACTATTCCAAAATAATTTACTTATCAAAATTTCGGTAATTTTCATAAACCATTTTCTAGCAATCAGTCGTTTAATCAAAGACCATCTAATTCACAATTTTCGAGAAATAACTTTCCACAACTAAATTCTTTTAATAGAACACAAACATTTAACAACAGAGACCCACTTATTAATCTTTTTCACAAAATTTCGCAAGAAATTCCAATAGAAATGTATTCAGACCTAATCCTAATTTTGTTCCAACTTATAAGCCTACTCCAATGGAAACTTCCACTAGAAATCCTAGACCATCAAATCCCATACCTAATACACAAAACAGACGATATACGAGTGAGGAACTTTATCATTACGAAGTACTGACAGACCCGTATAAATCAATGACTATGACGACACTAATTTTAATCAAGAAAAATGTTTTTTCTATTTAGATGATATCATAGTATTTTCAACTTCCCTTCAGGAACATATCGAAAGACTAAAAGACGTATTCAAGAGATTAAGACATGCCAACCTAAAAATTCAGCTTGATAAAAGCGAATTTTTAAGGAAGGAAGTAATGTATCTAGAGCATACAATAACAGATCGGGGCGTGAAACCCAATCCAGATAAGATTAAAGCCATTATAAACAGTATCCGCTTCCCAAAACCCGTAAAGAAATTAAAGGATTTTTAGGTCTGTAGGGTATTATTGAAAATTTATACGCAATTTCGGAAAATTGACTAAATCACTAACTAAATGCCTTAAGGAAAATGCCAATATAAATCATGACAAAGATTTCCTTGAGTCTTTTGTAACTTGCAAAAACATTCTGATGAATGACCGTATTTTACAATATCCCGACTTTACAAAACCTTTTATTTTGACGACAGACGCTTTAAATGTGGCTTTAGGGGCAGTGTTATCACAAGGACCTTTAGGTAGTGATAAATCAATAAGTTATTCATCTCGCACCCTAAATAATTCAGAACAGAAATATTCTACCACAGAAAAGGAGCTTTTAGCTATAGTTTGGGCGACTAAATATTTTAGGCCATATTTATACGGACCTAAATTTTACATTTACACCGATCATAGACCATTAGTTTGGTTAATAAAATTAAAAGAACCAAATTCAAAATTAACTAGGTGGAGATAAAAATTGGAAGAGTACGTCTATGATATTCTATATAAAAAGGTAAATACAACCCGAACGCTGACGCATTATCTCGTATACAGATAAACGCTCTAGATGATAAGATTTCATCTACGTTTAATAATGTGGACAGTAATGAGAGACGTTTATAGGACCTTAACCGTGAACTGAATACACCTCCTTTAAGTATAATATTACGACAGCCGACAAACGAATATATCCCACCGATGACTCCACCTCAAATGTCCTTTGTTCCAATCGAAATTCCAAGAAGACCAAATTCAGAAAATATCCCCTAAGTGAACTAAGACGTAATTTACTCACACAAAAACCAACTGAAAACTCTGACCAAATTGATAATTCTCAATTAAATGTTGAACCAAAAAAGGCATACAAATATCTGGAAATCCCATAGAAAAACAACCGAATCAATATTATATTTCCCCAGTAAATTATAACCCTAGACCAGTAAAACAGGCAAAAATTTATAATCAAACTAAATACTTAGTGAAAATTCCTTGACAAAATAATAGAGACCATATTGTTAAATTTTTACGAGATTATACCTTTTCCAATAAACGTTATTATTTTTTATTTTAATTTTGAAACCGATCAATTATATAAGGACTTTAGTAATGTTTACACTGAACTATTTAATGATAATGGCCCTGAAATAATAAGCTGTGCGAAACGTAGAATTCCTTTGGCCGACACAGCTGATATTCAAGAAGTAATACAAAATTAGGACACCTCCAAAACTAATCATCGTGGTATTAATGAGACGCTTAAAGAAATAGCTAATAAATATGATTTTTTACACATGAAGGAAAAAGTTACTGAATTTATAAATAATTGCGAAATATGTAAAAGATCAAAATATGATCGTAACCCATCTAATATACCTTTAATGCTTACAGAAACTCCAAGTAAACCTTTCAAAATTTTACATATACATACATTTATAATTTAAAATCAAATGTATTTAACTTTAGTTGACCCGTTTTCCAAATTAGGACAGGCAGTAGCTATTAGTAGTAAAAATCCGATTGAAACCTGTAATGCTTTAATTCAGTATTTTTCTTACACCCGAGCAAATAGTAAGTGACAATGGTTCAGAGTTAAGCTCAGAAACTGTGAAACAATTATTTAATTTGCACAAGATAAAAGTTCATTTCACCACCCCCAGAAATTCAAATTTTAACGGTCTCATAGAACGCTTTATTAAAACACATACGCATATTACGTCAAATTTACCTAAAGACCCGATAACAAAAATTATGACATGCAATTATGGCATACAATCATACCATTCATTTAGCCACAAATTTTACCCCGAGTTACAGCACCCTGTATAATGCTGTACTGATATCTCGTGTTAGTATGGTAATAGGATCGAAGCAGTCGTTCAACGCGGAAATACTAAAACCGCTGAATAATCATAGTCATCATAATTATTTAGTTTAAGTTGTTTTATTTTATAATGTTAGCTAAGCAGATTCGACTTTATATATACAAGTAAGATACAATATTATGTTAGAATTTATTACGGGTGTTTCAACATTAAACATCGTGTATTTCTCCTTTGTTTTAAAATTATAATTAAACTTGTTGTAATTTCGAAATAAAGTTTTTTTTGTTTTAAAGTGCCAAAAGGGCACTATCCAAACTCCCGTTTCATATTGTTTTAGGTCATACTTCTAGTGTGTGATATAAGCGATCAACAAAAAATGCAAGAGTACCTATTACAACATAAAAATCAACTAAATTTAATGTACGCCAAAATTAAAGAGAATTTAGAAAAAAATAAATTAAGAGTTGTGTCCGGCGGAAATTCCAAAGATGATACCGCTCTATTTAATAAGGAAACATATGTTTATACTAAAATAGATAAACGAAATTAAAATAATCCAAAATTCAAAGGTCCATTTGAATTGATAAAAGTTACAGATAGAAATGTTGAACTAATTAGAAAAAATAAACAAATAGCTAAACGGCACTTACGAAATATAAAACGACCTAATGTCTCAGGTCAATCCTGTTCCTCACCCATGTCTTTGGACAGGTAGAGTTTAACAGACTGAATGACAACCTTGGACTGCTACCCCAAAAAATAAAGACTATGCAAAACGCAATCGATAAATGGACATTGATTAGAACGATTGAACTACAATCACTTTTACAGGACTTCAACTTTTTACAAAACACATCCTGTCACCTGAACATCTCTATACAAAACTCCCCTTATAGTGAACCTATTATGAAGAATTACGAAATTATCAAAACGTGTTATTCCACGAAATAAGTGAAACTAACAAAACTTTTAAACCAATTATACCATCAAGTTTAAATCGAAAAAAGAGAGGTTTGATAAACGGATTCGGAACAGTAATTAAGTCTATCATAGGAAATTTAGATGTTGATGATGCTAAACGTTATGACTCATCAATTTTGGGGCTAATTAGTAACCAAAATAAATTAAAAATAATTTAAAAAAATCAGATGTCACTAACTGAAACCGCTATTACAAATTTAACCAAACAGTTTACATTTTGACTAACCACCAAAAAAAGATAGAAGACCTGTATTGAATTTTTAACGAAAAATTTTGAAGCTGAAAACTTAAGACATTATTACATGGACATAGTAATTATAGCTCAAATCTCTTTGTTCAGTTAATTACCGAAATAACGGGAATTAAAAATATTTTGGAGACTTTAGTTAATGCAATAACATTTGCCAAATTGAAGACAATGCATCCCTCTATTTTAGAAACAGATGACTTATTGATAGAGCTTAATAAAATCCAAAAACATAAAGTAAATTTGCCATATAAGGTAAATATAGATAATATGGCCCTTTATGAAGAAATAATTACTATTAAAAGCTATTACAAAACCATTCAGTTAACATTCATTTTAGACGTACCTTTAGTTGAGTCACCATATTACGATTACTATCATTTATATGCCTTTCCCATTCGTAATAGTTTAACCCACACATTCCTAACATTAATTCCCCATTCAAAATACCTTTCTTTGAATGTTGAAAATTACAATCTCCATAATGGACCATGCGGAGAAGTCCGACCAACTGAATTCCCCTGTAAAGCTCAAACAATGAATCACCTCAGTCCAAACGGCCCTTCTGAAATACAGTGAATAAAGTTCTCCACCCAGTATAACAATTGTGAGCATCACCAAATTTTAATATAAGATGCGAAGATTCAGAAAATCAGCGAAAGTAAATGGATCATCATCTCTCCAGTAGAAACTATAGTCAAATACAGATGCAGCAATGATCGTAAAATCATGTCCATAGATGGTAGCTATCTGGATAAAATAGAAGAAGGCTGTGATGTAAAAATCAAAGGACAAACCGTAAGTTCTCATTAACCTGAAATTAAAAAACTTTTCTATGTGCCGGTAACCGAACTTAAATTTAGTGAACTGTCTATGAAATTAAAACTTAACATTGTGCCTCTGCATCTAGAATCTATAAATTTAGATGAATTGAATTTAGTGAAATCCCAGTTACAGCATCATAAGGAGTTACTACAAATAATAAGTGTTCCTGTAATTCATACGTCTATAAGTGTTTTTACTTTAACTGTTTGTGTCCTTTTGTTAACAGTAGCATGTTTATGTTTATATAAATTTAAAATCAGAAGAACGAGTTCTCCAGTGTGCCCAAAATCATCAGTGAAATTAAAAAGACCCATGAAGTTCCCCTTCAAGATTTAAATACCCTAAATCTTATCTGACAAGGGAGGAGTTACAGCACAACAACGTTGATTAATTATATTTAACATAATTATTTAGTTTAAGTTGTTTTATTTTATAATGTAAGATAAGCATAATCAAGTTTATATATAGAAGTAAGGTACAATATTATACCAGAATATATTACGAGTGTTTCAACATTAAAAATTGTGTATTTCTCCTTTGTTTTGAATTATAATTAAACTTGTAATTTTCAAAATAAAGTTTGTTTTGTTTTAAGGTGCCAAAAGGGCCTTATCCAAACTCGGAGCATTCACCATAAGCTTATACAAATCTTTCTCAATCTCGTTCTTAGCAGCAGCTCGGAACCGCGTGTCAACATAAATATACTCCAACCATCTAGACTGCTTGAAGGATAAAGCTCTATGTATTTTCCTAACAATTAACCCATCTTTAAACGCCTGTTGCAACACGCTGTGGTGTACAACAGACCTCTCTTTGTTATGCAGGGTGGCCATGAGTTTATGTTGTTTGCTGCCGGGCGCAGTATAGTGCCCCGGCACAAACGGTAAATTCCGATGATATTCATGGAGATTGCATGGGTATTCAATATCTACTTCAAAAATATAGCCTATAAAAGACTCATTAATATCTAATGAGCTCAACCATGTGTTCCACTTTTGAATATCACCCTCGACAACCCACTTAAACCCTGCATAACAGATTGGCTGTGACATAGACCAGCTATACTAGGAATTGATATCTAGATATAGTAGGAATGAGTCAGGCTGTGATAAATCGTAATCGTCAAAATATTGATTGTTTGCCTTAGAATATTTTTTAGGACATTGTACCAAACCCCCACGTACCCTACGCTCAACCATCATCATCCTTATCATATCTGGATCTGTTAATAATTCAATTTCGATACCAGTTATTTTCAGCATACAATCCCAACTATACCTCGGTAACGTATACTAAAGTGCCGGATCTAAAATATAAGCTATATGAGATGTTTCTCTAAATTTCTCGAAAACATCTGCTAGTAATAGTATGTCCACCTTTAAATACAAATCAGAGTATTCCTCCAAATTTTGGCAGGCAAATGATTGCCAGATATTTTGCGCGTGCTTATAATCATCATCACTTATGCCACGCTGATTCAGCTTATTATAGAAGGGGGCAATATTGTTTCATTAAACCTTTCAATGCTGTCAAAATAATCGTAAGGATATACACCTTTAGGCTTCAACAAGCTTAGCTGGTACTCGCTACAACCATCAAATACTGATTGTAAAATAGGATAATTTACTAAATTACCAGCCAATGTCGCTAAATCTATATTTAGGAATATAAAAGAATCAATAAATCGGAATTTAACTAAGGTATCAGCCACATGCTTTGTCATACAAATGAACTTCTCCATACTTATAGGTAGTATGTGCACCTGCCCCTCGATTTTGCTTGATACCTTGGGACATAGAAACTTTAAATCATACCCGGACAAATTATGGAATACTATTGGAATTACTCTGCTATCCTGATAATTAATGTTACACTCCTCATGAGAGTACCTCTTTTGACACCCGTAAGATGGCAGTGATCGATATGTTTTCTCTCCCCCTCACAAAACGCTGTTCGCAAATATGACAGCACAACTGTTTATTCAACTCCGTCCTCTTTTCGGGCGTTACCCTATCCATAGGGATCGGGCATAGATAAACGGTATCCACATCCTCCGCAAACGATTGAACTTCCTTATAGAACTAATCTAAACAGTCCTCACCCCTATAGGCTCGATAAAACGAGAGTGTATCATCATACGAACATTTTATAAAGTAGCCGATACTACATGGCACGTGCGTTTGATATCCACCTTTGTCTCCTAGCACCGGCTTTAAAACACATTCTAATAAAGGGTACGTCTAGTTTGTTTGCGAAATTTTAAAATTTTAAAAGATTCTCCCCGTCTTTAGGCATTCGTATTCTGTAGTCGTTTAGTAATTTACAATCTAGATCATACTTATTTAAAACTTTCTGTCTAGTGAAATAATTTAAACATCGGTCACATATAAATTTTTTCCCGTGATGTTTACTGAATTGCGTCGATTTTAGTCGGCTTAAATTTTTTATCCACACATAATGATATCTTACATTCTCCGCGTTGTCATCGTATGTACTAGCAACCATTAATAAATTAACATGTTTCTCTATTTTATTTTTTGTAATCCAGAGAGGTGTAACATGGAGTGTCATACCCATTTTTTCTAAGCGAAAAATATTAACAGACAGATCATTTTGACTTTCAAACCGCGGAATTTGCTTGAGCGTCATCGGAAACTTGATGCCCTTAAATTTTAAAACAATATGGAAACCAGGGTAAGAAGATAGTCGATATGGTTCACCTTGGGGTGGATATAATGCCAACACGATAGCATCGGCAAAACAATACCGTACATCTCCTGTGAAACGATATTCTTTGTCTCCGTCCGCTTGAACGTTGACACATGCTTTCTTGTCCGCAATCTCCTTCGGTAGCGGGATGTAACAACCTCCGCTGTATGATGAGATTTTATTGATGTTGACCAGCAGATGGTCCAGATTTTTCAGGCTCCACCCTATAAGAAATAATAATTAGAATCTAAGATTAACAGAGGGTAGCATAAAGGTACTTTATATGTTTATTGATGTTTATAGTCAAATGCTCGATCCGTTTAAGGGCCCAACCTGTTTAATTCACGTGTTTTAGTAATGGCATAAGATTTTTAAATATGTACAGGGTATATTGGGAAACATTAAGATGTGTAAGTAGAACTCAAACAGGTGAAATGTTGCAGGGTAGCTCTTGTGCCAGATGTGATACCTGTTATATTAGTGTATAGGGGTAGTAGCATATAAGTAGCTGACAAAACAGGCGAAATGATACAGGGTGGCTGTTGTGTCAAATGAAGCATCTGTTTTATTGGTATATATATATATATATATATATATATATATATATATATATATATATATATATATATATATATATATATATATGATACCTGTAGGCAGAACAGGTGTTGAATATGATAGCTGCATGATAGTTGTTAGACAGCTGTTGTATAGCTATATTACACTTGTTGCACAGCAATAAGCTGTTGTGTCAAATGAGGCATCTGTTTTATTGGCGTATAGGGGTGGTAACACATAAGTAGATATCAAACAGGTGTTTGGTATATATATATATATATATATATATATATATATATATATATATATATATATATATATATATATATATATATATATATATATATGATACCTGTAGGTAGAACAGGTGTTGAATATGATAGTTGTTAGACAGCTGTTGTATAGCTACATTACACTTGTTGCACAGCAAACACATGCGATGTACAACAACTATTAGCTCTTTAATACTAGATATAGGGTGAATATGTCGGGAATTGGTTCTCTGCATGCCAAACACATACATGTTATGTACTCCAGTTATTATTTGGCTAAGAGAAGGCTAAATATATGGTGAATATGTAGGGGAATCAAGATAGAGAACTCCCTAGCATCCATAAATCGTCGTAGAAGATTTTTAAATGTTACATTAAAAGTATAGATGTGTTACTTAAAAATGATGGTGGAAAACCAATCTTGTAACGCTTAAAACCGAGAAGCTGAAATTTTTCTTAAATCTAACATGTTATTCGACCTAAAATTGAGTAAGTTTTTTTTAATTGGTACGATATTTATACGGTTATTTCATTATTTTGTGTGAGAATATATATTAGACTAGTCAACGTATTAAATATGTAATATATACCTTGTTTTAAATTGAAGCTCTTTAATTATATTTTTAATTTGAATATACAAAACCATAATTATTTCATCAATTTTTATAAATTTGAGTGTTGAGACAAGTTCTTGATGTTTTCACTTTCAATAATATAGACATATGGTAAATATATAATTGCAAAACATGCTAATTAGGTTTTAGGGAATACAAGTTTCGTAATAATCACCGGATGTATTAGTTAATTCACTGCTGCTAATTAAAATATTCTTTTACATTTTTTGTTGACAGTGATGCTTATAATAAAATATGAAACCCTAAAAAATTATTAAATCTTCTTTATTTAAAACGATGGAAATGATGGTGGGCTTGCTAATGAGATATTACACCTTCGTATAAATACATATAAAATTGTAAATTTCAGGTATAATTATTTTAAAACTGAATTGATAAAATATACTGGACCTAAATAGAAGATGGTATATAAATTAAAGCTAGATTTTATTTAAATCGGAAGCTAGATTTAGAAAAATCAGGAAATATGGTATATAAACGGGTTAGTGGATAATGGGTAAACCAGTATTGAGGTGCAGCCTCACATCCCCTATAGAAGGCTTGGTCCATACTGGCGTGGAAGGGAGTTTTTGAGGTGAAAAAATTAAGGATAAGAGTAGTAAATATAAAAATAATTGTAAAACTTACCACTTCCATGTTTGTTAAATTCTTCTATATTGGTCAGGATCGGACCCTTGATGTACTACTCAAATCATTCATCTAAATCGGTATCGGTATCCAATTCGACCGTCTTACTTTGGAATGTGAACATACTAGTAGCCATCTCTTCGCCTTTTGGTTTTTCAATGACTGCAAACAGCACCATGTAGCATTTACCTGCGCCAGCTGCTTTAATAATACACAATCTTCGTCTTGGATAGTTTGAGGCATCCATCTAAGAAATATATGCGGTCCTTGTAGACGGTGTTGTGGATAGAACTCTTTTTTTTTTGAACGCCGAGTCAACTTCTTGCCATGTTAAATCGTCGGCTAGCCCTTTACCAACCTTCTCAAGCGTCCTTCTCGTTCTATATTAGTACTGTAATCCGTTGAACTACACCCTTTTTTCATTGATTGTGGTTGCATGGGCCTTTAGACTTTTAAGCTGCTGGAGATATTTACAGCATTTTGATAGTAGCAAATCTGTAGGTATATATGACCTGTTCTGGGCGCTCCACTTCCTCCACTCGGCCACTGCGCCTGCGCGAAGCGCCGGAGTGACGTCATGGTGACGTCACTGGACGGGGAGCCAATAGGGGACAAATCTGAGATGACGTAATCCAAGATGGCGTCCAAGATGGCCGACCGGAAGTGAAAAACGCGGAAAATTAAAATCTTTAATCGACAAGTGGCATCACCTGTCAATGTAAGAGGATCCGCCATTTTGATGCATGCGCAAACCCAACTTTGTTGGTTTTCAAGTCAACCCCCACGTGTTTGGTGTCATGTTACGCGCCTTGGTGAGTAGAATTAAAAAATAGTATCTACCGCCGCCGGAGGCGGTGGTGGAGGCGTCGCAAAGCAACTTTGTTATTAAGCGGTGTAGATGTATAGTGTTTGGTGTCATGTTACTCGTAGAAGCCGAATTTGGCAACATGGTGCCTGTCTTGTTGAAATCGAAGTAAACAAACACCGGATGTTTGCGGTTTGCAAGTCTGAGCACGCTCGGAATAGAAATTTAGAATATGAGAATACCAGACATGTTGAATACCATATATAGAACAACTTATTTAAATACAATTAATTTATTAGGATTAATTCACAAGATTTACATCCTAAAAATATTACATAATGGCTCTTACAATACCAGTTAGATATGTATATTCAAATACACAATCATGAATAACTAAGCAGTAGGCTTTAGTTCTATTTGGAAAATTGTCTTTGCTCATAAACTCCACTTTGATGTCAACCGTTGACGACTTGATCAACTCATTCTGGTGTTGACAGTCGATTACAAATAGAACCCGATCTTTAAACTCATCATAATGTTGAAAATCTGTGTACATCTGGTAGGCTTCAGCGTATTTAGATTTTTCGAAATCCATATTCATAGATTCATAAGGGTAACATTCTGAATTTAGGAACACTCGTAGATCTACCATACCAATATTATAGAAAAAGTCGCCTTTCTGGCTTACGTTGTCTTTTCGATCTATTTGAAACGCTATAATCACATACCTAGGTCTTGCTAAGAGATTTGGCTTAATTCTTGCTAAATGAAAGCAGGCTTTTGATGGTAGCTGTAGTGTATGGGTCTCGTACTCGTTCCACTTCCTTGTTATTTAATTCATAGATCATTGATTCAAACAGAGCTGCTCCTCCATTATTTGACATATAACACTCACCAACAGCATTTGCTACTGCTAGAGGTTTCAGAGTACCTTTGATTATTAGAGCTGATTCTGCCAGACATACGAAAGCATCTTGTTGATTGATGTTTATTTCGACTTCATCACTATTACCGAATGATTTAGTTGACGAATAGTAAGACCGAAGTTCTTCTTGATCAATGGAATCGTCAAACTCCGGGTTTTTGAATATTTCTAGTTTTGATGACATGATAACTAAGACTTTTAGGAAATCAATATTATCGGAAGGAAGTGTACGCTTTAAAGTGGCAGACTGCACTAAACTAGTTTTGGTAGATTCGCTTGCCTTTATATCCTTAAAGACTAGCATTCTAAGCAATCTTTTTAAGGTTCAGACGAACAGACACCTCTTCACCTTGAAAGTTTACAGGAACTGAACCTTGGTCCACGATATCGATGCTTATATTTGAAATCTCTTGTTTGTTCACTGGTAAATAAATTAGATTCTTAGGTTCGATGTCGATTGCATAACCTGGTTCAACAATCGGTGCAAACTCATATAACGTATGTGAAGGTTTTCCGTTATAGTAGGAACCAGACACAATATTAGTTTCTATGCGAATCTGCTTAACATCCACGATTTCAACAGGTAAATCAGATTCATGGAAGATACCTGGTCGAAGAACTTGCTTTGAAAATCCTAACATTCGCCCAATCGAATCATCAGCTTCAAAACTGATACTTGTGAAACACTTTATTTCACATCTAATGGTGTTCGGATTAGGTCTCAGAATCAAAGCTAGTTGCTTTGATTCACGTGTTGCTGTAGCACCAACAAGTTCATTTTAAGCAAGTTTTCAAAATGTGTAATTTCATATGCACCAGTGGGTATCGTGATGGTTCTCCAAGCAGTTCCTTCTTTTACATAAAATTTATTTTTACCTTTATATATGTTAGGTATGTTGTTGTATGTGTGAAAGCCTATCAAAGCAACAGCATAACTACCATCTGGATCCAATTCAATTGGTGGATCGTAGTTTGTTGACAGATGGGATCTGCGGTCTTTCAACACAAAGGTTTGCGAGATGACTGATACACAGAGGTTACTGTGTGACTCTTTTATTGAAACATTTTAAACATAAGTGACCACAATTATAAGTATTATATTTCTGATTCACATCGTGATTATATAATATAGAACAGTCTTTAAGGTAACGCTGTAGCTCGACAGGCGGCTTCAAGTTTCCATACGAGTCAAAGTACTCGGCTATGTTACCACGTTTCCTAACTGCAACCCAATGACTACCAGGCTCCTTGTTCGTTTGTAAATTCATGATGAATGATTCATTTTTACGTGGTACATGTCGAGGTAGAGCATCTCGCATGTATACACCTCTGAAATATGGGATTTTCATTTTACCAGCAAATTTCACAAGATCTTCATTTGTTAGAGGTATTGCTGGTAAACGGTCTATTCGTTTTTTGGCTTTTGTAGATACAACCCATGGCCGCCGCGTTGTTTCTTCAGATACAATTCATTGCTGAGTCTCTTGCATGTTGGTTTTAATTTCAAACCACTGCCTCTCTTACCCATTGCGATAGCTTCCATTGTCTTGTCGTGACGTTATTCTTCCTCCAGTTTGTGCTTGGTGGCTTTAGCATCGTTAACCGCCTTAGCAATACCAGCGGCACCACCACCCAGAGCACCAAGGGCTGATAGACCACCAAATATAAGAGGTAACAGTGGAAGGAAGCCTCCGCTTTTAGGTAGTGGAATAACTCGAGGTTTCAGCACATTCTTACGCCCACCAACCTGTTTAACAATTGCATGAACGATATCATCAACACAGCATTCTCTGATGAAATAAGTTTTCTGTCTCCAATCAGACTAAGAATGTTTTAAAGGGAACTTTCATCTTCGGTTTTAGGTTGGTTACATCAAGGCCCATACCAAGCTTTCTTTTAACTTTCATGGTGTTTGTAACGCTCCAAGCGGCTAACTTTTCACCAAAACTTGCACCTTTGACTTGACTCTCTCCCACGCTTGGTTCTCTAACACCTCGTCGGCTTGATGTCTATCACTCAACTGTTTTGATTGAGGGTAAGCGAAGTCGTGGTCTCGACAAGCACGATTTAAAGGATTGATACCTTGATCACCTCTAGCCAGACGTTCTTTAAGTTTAGTACCCGGACCACAAAATTGATAACCAGGTATGTGTAACTCAACAGGTAGCTTCTTAATAGCTGTGTTTACAAGACCTTCACCCTGTGACACCAACATTGACATTGACTATACGACTCACGTGCATCTCTCTCTATATTTATACTTACCGAAAATATTGTTTGGTTTAAGTCAAGATGCGTACCATTAAACACGCTTCTGTCTTATCTATTACAAATATAGACGATGTTCTCTATACATCAGAACAACAACGAAGACATGGTCCTCTCCTACCACACACAGTTAGATGTATCATTTGTGGTCCGAGCGGATGTGGTAAAACAAATGTTATGCTAAGTTTATTGTTTGAACCTAACGGTTTAAAGTGTGATAACGTGTATCTGTATTCAAAGTCGTTATACCAACCCAAATATAGCATGTTAAAGAAGGTGCTGGACGCTACAAGAGGTGTTGGTTATTATCTGTATAGTGAAAACGATGAAATATTAGATCCAGAAGAAGCCTCGGATAACTCTGTGTTTATATTTGATGAATGTAGCTTGTGACAAACAAGAAAAAATGCGAGCATACTTTAGTATGGGAAGACATAAGAATATTGATTCGTTCTATCTCTGTCAAACATATACTCGAATACCGAAAGATATAATACCGTTATAATAACGTTAATGTTTTGATTCTCTTCAAACAAGACGAAACCAATTTAAACCGTGTAACTACAGATATGGACTTTAAACAATTTAAAAACATATGTTGCGAGTGTTGGACAGACAATGAGTATGGTGTGTTGGTGATTGTAAAAGAAAACGGTGTACACAAAGGTAGATATAGAAAAGGATTCGATAGCTATATATTAATCTAATTGGTTACAACCAACTACAACAGCTGCCATACAGCTGTCATACAGCTACCTGTCCTATCATACCGCTGTTTGTTTTGCTAGACAACCAACTCAAAGCTAGTACGCCTTAAACCACCAAACTGTTTGTATCTCTTTACACGATATCCAGCTAAGTTAGCGACATGGAGGTGATGGGTAAACAAGAGAGAAAATTCAAGAAAAAGATTTTACAGCTTGTTGAAAACATTCGCAAAAAACATTTAATGCTTAAGCTTGGCAGAGCTGAGAATGATGAAGCTCTGGAAAGTTTATATAAACCAATCGTTGAACCACTCACTGAAATATCTAAGAGCTCACAACACTTAAACTGCAACCAAAGGGTGAACAAATCAAAGAAGCTGCTGATGACATACCGGAAAAGAAACCCAAAGTCGAGTTCCTTGAAGACCATGAAGTTTTTGAAGCCGAACCAGCGGAGGAGACAAGTTCCGATGAGAGTACCCCAACATTTGAAGAGCTTGAGGCAGATCTTCAAACTATCACAACCAACCCAGGATATCAAGAATTTTTGTAGCAATATCCTGAGCGAGTTAGATATTATGTAGAAAAGTATTTTACTGAACCACCAAGACTCGCTACCATTGATCAAACGTATGGTGCTCGCTACGTTAAATATACTGGTAGTTGGAGTCTTGGCAACAAACACTTTGACTTTACTGATAATGACATTCGACTGGGTCAAAGGAGATATCCGCAAACACAAGGTCTCCTAGAATTGATATTTATGAAAACACCTAGGGGGTATACTTATGATGATCTTCAACACTATAGAGATATTCTGGAATCAACTAGTGTTCATAAAATTAATTACAATCCTAATGCACGAACCAAAGGTTGTACCTCGAAAAAGTATCTGACTCTAATAAAACCAATTATAAATCCACGAGGGCGAAGATCCTCAACTCATCACGGTTTTGGTTACGATACACCTCTTAACGAAAAACAAAACACCGAACCTAGAGTTCAGAATGTGAGCAACAACACTAACAACTATATGATGCAAAATAACAAATAAATAGAATATGTGTATTGGGATGACAGAAATGAGTTGGTTGATAGACTTAGACTTTTAGTGGCTTCTCAAGTTGCTGGTAATAATGCTCATAACGAAATCCAATCAATCATTGAAGAATTAAAGGAAGCTAGTGTTATTGCTTAGTGAACCTACATATATATCATACATATCGACCTATTGATTAGTATAAAAATGTCTATCGATAAGTTCGGACGTTCCCAGTCCAATAAACGTTTTAAGTTTTAAATTATTGAAAGAGAGGTTTTCCCAAGAACTACAAGCGGTGATTTTGATTTGCAAAACCACAGATTATGTAACGTCGCTGATCCAATCGATTCAACAGACGGTGTAAAATCTATAACTACTCACATCGCTGGGGTCGCTCGAATTTTTAAGCTCGGAATTCAGCTCATTGACAAAATTGCTAACACGTTTATCCATATTAGTCTGAAAATATTAAGGGAAGAATGTAAAAATCTATAACGAAATATGTTGAGATTATCACGCCAATTTCATTGTTCTCAATATGTCAACCGAAAAGCAGCGAAAAATATTTGGCTATAAAAAGAGATTTTCGAGTAAGATCGGCATACTTTTGTAAAGCATTTAAACTAAAACTACCCAATATTTGAAAAAAATTTCGCCTTGGGTAAAAAAGCGGCGGAAATAAAAATCGAGTACTAGTAGATTCTAAAAATCGGTGAATTATTTATAATAGCTCTAAAATTTGCGCGGTAAAAACTAAAGATTCCTACACTATATGCTAAAATAGACTGATGTGTGTTACGTTCTAAAGCAAAAATTTAATGACAAAAGTTTTTAAATCTCAAAACATTGAGCTAAACTAGCATTACAATGGTAGATACGGATGGTAGCCTTTACCATAACTGAGGTATAATTTAGGTTGACTCTGAAGCTTAATATCATCAAGCTCTACAATAATATTGTATTAAATCTGCTATAGATTATTTAAAAAGAGCTATTTTTCGAGTAAGATTAAGAGGAAAAACTGTTAAACTAGTAAACTATACAGTATTTAAAATTTACTCCATATGAATATATAAAAAGAGCTTTTGAGTAAGCAGCATACTTTTGTAAAACAGTTAAACTACGCAGTATTTAAAATGATTTGATTATAAAAGAGCTTTTCGAGTAAAATCAGGATTTGTATATAGTTAAATTGGCTATTAAAAACTCTAAACATTATTTAAAAATCGTTAAATCCGCTATAGATGTATAAAAAGAGCTATTTTTCTAAGTAAGATTAAGAAGAAAAACTGCTAAACTAGTAAACTATACAGTATTTAAAATTTACTCCATATGAATATATAAAAAGAGCTTTTGAGTAAGCAGTATACTTTTGTAAAACTGTTGAACTATGCAGTATTTAAAATTATTTGATTATAAAAGTAAAACTAAGCAGCGAAAATTATTTGATTATAAAAGAGCTTTTCGAGTAAAATCAGGATTTGTATATAGTTAAATTGACTATTAAAAACTCTAAACAGTATTTAAAAATTATTAAATCCGTTATAGATGTTTAAAAAAGAGCTATTTTTCGAGTAAGATTAAGAGGAAAAACTGCTAAACTAATAAATTATGCAGTATTTAAAATTTACTCTATATAAATATATAAAAAAAACTTTAGAGAAAGCAGTATACTTTTGTAAAACAGTTAAAGCAAAACTAGGCAGCGAAAATTATTTGATTATAAAAGAGCTTATCGAGGATTTGTATATAGTTAAATTGACTATTAAAAACTCTAAACAGTATTTAAAAATTATTTAATGCGTTATAGATGTTTAAAAAAGAGCTGATTTTCGAGTATGCAGTATTTAAAATTCACTCCATATGAATATATAAAGAGAGCTTTCTGTGTAAGCAGTATACGTTTGTAAAACAGTTGAATCAAAACTGAACAGTTTTTAAAAATTATTAAACCTGCTATAGATGTTTGAAAAAGAGCTATTTTTCGAGTAAGATTAAGGCGAAAAACTACTAAACTAATAAACCATGCAGTATTTAAAATTTACTTCATATGAATATATAAAAAGAGCTTTTTGAGTGAGCAGTATACTTTTGTAAAACTGTTAAACTATGCAGTATTTAAAATTATTTGATAATAAAAGTAAAACTAAGCAGCGAAAATTATTTCATTATAAAAGAGCTTTTCGAGTAAAATCAGGATTTGTATATAGTTAAATTGACTATCAAAAACTCTAAGCAGTATTTAAAAATTATTAAATCCGTTATAGATGTTTAAAAAAGAGCTATTTTTCGAGTAAGATTAAGAGGAAAAACTGCTAAACTAGTAAACTATGCAGTATTTAAAATTTACTCGATTATGAATATATAAAAAGAGCTTTAGAGGAAGCAGTATACTCACTATTGGTTAAATATGAGGTGATGCACAAAACTAGAGGACTCTATGTGAAGCGACTTTGCGTAACTGTGGCAAAAAGTTGGTGCTGATAGGGTTATATATGGTATAAGCGGTGGGGGCTGTCCCAGAGACAATGGGTACACGATGACGGTGGTTTTTCCCTCTTACAATGTGTGGGACTTATTTTTTTCGGTGACCTTCCCTATTATCAAAGGATGCAGAGTGGGGTAGTTCTTCTCTGACCACCCATGTTTGTATACCCGCAATCAAGTTGAAGCGCTACTTTTTATCATTCCCCAGTTGAATAAAATACACCCTTTGAATTTATAACGAGTTGGAAGATGTAAGTTCTTCAGAACCTGCTCGTCACCCAATTGCGTATTTACTTTATATTTTTTCAACTATAAAAAACAAAAAAATATTCGCTAAAATATCGAGATCTCATATAAAGTATACTCGAAAGTATACTAAAAATCTTCCATTAATGGTCTAGTTTTTAAGAAGAAAAAAATGTACTAATAGACGATACTCGTATAGTTAGTTACCTAGGTTTTATAGCCTTTCTTACACCCCATTCAGACGGAGCATAATATGGGAGGATTACACAGGATTGATCGGGTGGGATTACACAGGATCACCCCCATGGGTTATGTCTAGATACGAATCATCGGACGACTCATCAGCTGATGGCCTGTACGACGTCGTTATCCTAGACATAACCGATGGGGAGGGTGGGAATAATTGAATGTAGGAAGGACGTGGTCTTGCAGGGAGAGTATTTGGAATATAGATTATTGAGGATGAGGATGATGAGGAAAGCGGTTGGTTTCTATATATAATAATAGGGGTGAAAGCACTAGAGAGGAAAGATGGTGTTGAGGGTGTGGAGGAGGATGTGGAAAGGAGCCGTGATCTTTTAGGGGTATAAATAGAGGTGTTTAAATGCTCGGGTTGGGGGATGTTATCTGAGGATAGTCTTGTTATTTAATATAAATTAGCATCAAAAGTATGCTTGAAATCTAACTACGGCTCATTATACGTCACAAGTATTGGAGCCAATTTTTTTTCTCAAAACTAAATGTATAATCTCAATCTAGATATTAAATGGTGTTATTTAATACGTCACATGTAGGTTCGAAAGCAAAAAATATGGACCGAAAGCTGTTTTTTAATAAAGATAGTCTTGTTATTTAATTAGAAGCAAAAGTTTACTTGAAATATAACTATAGCTTATTATACACCACAAACCATGTTTTAAGCATTGGAGCCAAACTTTTTTCCCAAAACTAAATGTATAATCACAATCTAGACATTAAATGGTGTTATTTAAAACACATGTAGGTTCTAAAACAAAAAATATGTACCGGAAGCTGTTTTTTTCGTAAATATAGTCTTGTCATTTATTACAAATTTACTCTAAAAGTTTATTTGAAATGTTTACATATTAAATATCTCAAATACTCCCGAGTTAAAATATTAGAGCCAAATTTTTTTCACAAAACTAAGTGTAGGATCACAATCTATACATGGAGCGAAGTTATTTGGTGTGTCGCACATGGGGCCTAAAACAAAAAATATGTACCGGAAGCTGTTTTTTTATAAATATAGTCTTGTTATTTAATGTAAATTGACATCAAAAGTTTACTTGTAATCTAACTATAGCTTATTATACGCCTCAAACCATGTTTGAAATATTTGAGCCAAATTTTTTTGCAAAACTAAATGTATAATCACAATCTAGACATCAAATGGTGTCATTTAATACGTCACATGTAGGTTCTAAAACAACAAAATATGTACCGCAAGCTGTTTTTTTCATAAATATAGTCTTGTTATTTAATATAAATTGGCATCAAAAGTTTGCTTGAAATCTAACAATAGCTTATTATCAAATCAAGTTTAAAGTATTGGACCTAAATTTTTCGCAAAACTAGGTGTAGAATCACAATCTATACAGTAAGACGTGTTATTTAATACGTCACATGTAGGCTTTAAAACAAAATATGTGTACCAGAAACCGTTTTTTCGTAAATAGAGCCTTGTTATTTAACACTGAAAGTATACTTGAAATTTAACTATGGCTTATTATACGCCTCAAACCATGTTTAAAGTATTGGAGCCACATTTTTTCTTAAAAACTAACCTGAAGTTTATATTCTATACAGTAAGACGTGTTATTTGATGCGTCACATGCTAGTCATAAGATGTTAGTTGATTAGCGAACATTTTTTTCATTAAAATCATAGTCATATCCGAAGCTGTTAGCTCAACCGGGTTTGAGTTTTATGGTATAAATAGAGCTACGGTGTTCGAATTTATACTACGTTATATAATAAAATTAGATCTCTTTAAAGAAAAAGAAAAATTCGCTACCATATCACCCGTGCTACACTCAAACTTTAAATATAGTAGGTTGTATCTAGAAATTTATTAAATTCAAGGTTGTAGCGTCTCCTCTCACATCTTAAGTACCTTTTTTTTTAAAAACGTATTGGTATATAAAATAAAAATGCAATCTAATGACATGATTAGATCATCTGCTCTATAAATTCGCTAGCAGAACAAAATATATAGGAAACACATCTAATAGCTATAAATTTAAATATAATGGTAATACTTACATCCTATTGAGTCGGATTTGACTAAATCACTTTCGCAGGTCACTTAGCTAATTAATGGAAATTACGTAAAACGGGGTTTCCGGCCTCAATCACACACATTATTTCTTCTAGAGGAAACAACTTGCCGACGATGATACATAAATTCTCTGTGTTATATTAAAATATAATATTATCGGTTGGGATTATATTATTAGAAAAAATCGCTGGCGAAATTTAAGCCAACATAAGTTTGAAAAAATCACCGGTGAAATTTGTGAGCAATGGCTCCAACATGCGTTATATATATATATATATATATATATATATATATATATATATATATATATATATATATATATATATATATATATATATATATATATATATATATATATATATATATATATATATATATATATATATATATATATATATATATATATATATATATATATATATTATAGAGTATCATCCCAATATTGTATTATATATTATAATTTAATTCGTCGGGCTCAAATTTTGTACTAGATTTTGTAAAAAATTATTAGCACTGAGGCGACTGCCGGTATATCGAAATCGACATTAGGGTAGATTTGTGTGTCTGACGTAGCCCCAAAACTTGAGAGTTTGCAGTGTATTTCCTCTGTTGTGCAATAAAACTTTTACTAGAAATTAGTCTGTTGGGAAATGGTTGTCTGGCAGGTGGCTGTTCAAAATCATTTTGTCTGGGGCTTTTCCTAAAGTTTGGGTAAAATCTTGTGCCATTTTATTAACAATGGGTGGTTTCTGTGGCTATGCTGCTTTAGCAAGCTGACAAAAATGGGATTGGTCTTCTTCTCGTTGTCAATGCGATGTCATTTATGCAGTGTTGTTTCCTAATTTTGGATGTTTAACAAGAAACGTAAATGACTATGGTAAGGTTCTGAAATGTCAATTTTAAAAGCAGTAACAGCTGTTTCATACTGTTTCTTTTTTTAAATGTTTTTTAGTCATTCATTTAATGGCTGTAATGCAATATGTTCACTTAAAATGTTTGGGTCTTTAATATAACAAAAGGCTGTAGCTGTTTAATGTTTTAAGTAACTGGTTATCAACTGAATCATGGGGAAATCTTTAGATCTTAAATCTGCACACTGTGTAAGTAATTTGCTCTAAGGTTAATAAAATATACCTTAGCTTAAATTGATTCTATTACAATGTAGTATGTGACTTGAAGGTAACATATATTAATATTTCAGGTTTGTCGCCTGTTTTTTATAACTTAAAATATAATACTAAATTCCACATTAATTTAAAAAATATCCTAATTGTTTTTGGACGTTTTGATATTTAAATATCATGGCAGAGGCCTGACAAACCTGCGCAATTAGATTTCTTGTTCTTGGCATTTAAGAAAATTATTTTTTTGCTTAAAGATAAATGGGTTATTCAGAGAGTTCACTGACACGTCTGACTCAATTACTTCTTTACAAATTTGATGTAGTCTGATCGGTGTTCTATCATGATAGCTTATAAAATTATAGTTGTGTAAAATTAAAATAAAATATCTGCATGTTGCCTTTCCTAAATCATTAATTTGTAAATAACTTGTTAATAATTCGTTATAAGTAATTAAATCCAGTATGACTTAATGAAGCATTTGGTTATTGTTTTTAATTTAATGAAGGGATAAAATTTATATAAAGGATAAAATTCAAGTTGGCTGCTCAGTCAAAGGCACAAGCTTTAATACAAATTAAATACAGAGCATGGGCTTTTTCACTTACATTTGGGAGGTTGTAAAATGTACAAATAAAAATCAAGAATGCAGTAAAAATCGGTATATTTAATTTATCAAATTCAATAAAGAGATATAAAATGAGTAATTATATGTGTTCTGATGAATTGTGGTTAAATGATTGATGTCTTGAAGAGAAAGTAATACAGATAAATAAAGTACTTAGCTGGTGGTTTCATCCATTGGTCGACGTCGTCCAGACTTCTGTACTCAAGGTGGTAAGTCAAGGCTGCCTAGGTCAGAATGCTGCGGGGGCTTCACTGTTCAATATAATATATGCGTTTTTTTTTGGGAGCAGCTTCATAATGATATAAAGCAATGGATGTTTCTTGTGGAAGATGGTTGTTGCATTCAAAATGACGTATTCGTCTTCTCCACAACGACGGATGATCTTCTCCAAAAAATGACAGATATATCTCCTCCAAAAATTCAGGTGTATGAATGTCGGTTCAGTTCTTTATTATTTACATAAGGTAGCCTGTAGCATGTTCTGTTTAAGTACAAAACTTATCTGCATGTTAGTAACTAATAAAAATTAATTGACTTCTAATATTGATTTTAAGAACGCTACCACAAACCACCATAAAACAACATAGGCATTTGTAATGGACAAAGCAATTGTTGAAAGTAAATTCAGTACAGTAAAGCAGCAAGCAATCATATATTAATCATAATTCCGGAAATTGACAAAAGCAATTGTAAAATAAGCGAGCATTATATTTTTCTCTTGCCTATTAAGGCATGTTGCCTTCTTTGATTAATTAACTACGTAATGGCATGTTCTGAGGTTGACTTTTTAAGTAAGAAGAGAACGTGTCTCGTGTTCAAAGCGCCTTTCAAAGGTTCCTTATCTTGAAATACATTCGATCAATCGAACTGCCGCGTCCGCAGATTCGTTCCTACTGAGTCATAATACGGTAGAGCGACTGACTACGAACTTCGTATGCCGCATCGATGACTATGACGTCACTAGAGACACGTATTCAGAAACCTTGTAGTTTAGAAAAGGGTGGTAAAACGCGTGACATGGTACATGGTATAATGATAAAATACTTGTTTGAAAGATATTTTGTAGTAATAATTAATTACAAATAATGGTCGCAGTTAACTAAATGTATTCACGAAAGCATTTTAAACTTTACAAAATATGAATATTGTTTAACTTGAAAGTAAAATTATACGACAATTTTCAAAGTGTTTTTAATGGCTTATCTATGTTGACGAAAGAATTAAATTTTCTGAAATACAAAATAACAATTCCAGTGGAACTCAAAACTTTAGGACAAGGTACTTACAGCGTGTTTATGTTTTCTCTAGACATAACCTCGACTAATGGTTTTTTTCTTCGCCAGAAGTTGCACCTGGTAGCCTGGAAGTTTGATTCTGGACAAACACATAGGTTTGAAAACGACCGACAATTTTGTGAACTTAAGTGTTGTAAAAAAGGCCTTTACAAGATCCTATAAATTTTCACAGCGCCAAATAAGTTATTCCGGAATAAAATTTCAACAAACAATTTTATTTTATTTTAAGCTTCATAAGTACAATAGCATTAATAGAATAAAATATTACAATATTTTAACCTACAGCGAACAAGAGGTGTTGCCACTATCTAAATAGTTATAAGACTTGGCCAAAGGTAATATTGATAAAGTCGGTAAGTAGCGTTTCCAAGCTAAGAAACCATATTTACTAGGAAGTTACTTTTCAAATGTTAAACTTAATGATTAAGAGTTTCTTTTGAATTTTGAGGTCATTAAAACAGATGGGAAAGCTGCTTTAACAGCACGTATCAAATGTATTTAGGATTTAAAACTTTTATTATTTTTGTAATTACATGTATTAAAAATATTTCAAAGAATTATGTTCACTTGTTTCAGGGTATTGAATACTATAAAAAAGTGAGTTTACAGGTGTGTGTAGCCACTGGAACAATATGGTAACCTACACAAGGGTGAGTGATTGAAAATATATAAAAGGTCAATTAAATGGTTGAAGATAAATGCAATATTTCATATCTTTGCATTTTCTTATTTTCTGTATCGCTTAAGAACCGACACAGGACAGGGGCATGTAGGTAAACGTAAAAGATGGTGATTTAACGCAACTTACCCCTATATTAAGTTGCACCCCTGAGCAGGTATAGGCCTTCAAAGTGGGGTTTCGAACTTTGAAAAAAATCAATTACTCTGTAATACTTTAACTTAAAAAAAACCAAATCTAGTACCCGTTTCGAGTATACCAAGAGCATTAATTAATGGTGAGTAGAGTTGAATTAAGGCATTTGAAAGGGTAGACTAGGCGCGATGCACCCATAAAATGTCACAATTTTTTAACACATTGATGGATTTAAGAAAATATTCCATTTTATGAGGAATTTAACTCTAAAACTTTGTTACTGCTGTTATTTAAAAAAAACTTTGTTGTTTTCATAAGTAAAGAAACATATTTTATCAATCTTACTAACAATCATCGAAAAGTAAATATTTGCCAATAAACTCATGTATAGGTCAAATTTGACAATCAGGAAACAAGTGTGAATAGGTATAATTTATTAGAAAACAGACAACTCAAACAACAGAAATAAAAAAATTCCTATCGATAAGTGTTTGAGTGAAGTTAACCACAGATTTCCAGCCACACTTTATGACGTAGATGCAGCTATATGCGGTTCACATAGTTAAGACCCTTATTAAACGAAGCGGGGAATACCTAAATGTGTGGCTGTCCACACTTCTATATTAAACACCTGCCAGCTACAATATAAATTTCTAATCTTAGCTGATTAGGAAATTACCTTAAATACTCAATTAAACGTATAAATCTAGTTACTTTTATTCTAGATAGTAAAACTTGGTAATTCCATTCCACTAGTATTTAAATCTAAATAAGCGTGCAAACTTCCACAGACGGACAACTGTTATCAACTATTAGGAGTATGACACTACAATTAAACAGACACCTTTTGTTAACTAATTTTTTATTACTGTTAATTGTCTGTACCAAAAGTCATATATGATGCTGCAATTTCAATTTTTTATGGACTTCCTACCGAGTGCAAACATATCTGGTACAACACTAATATAGACCATGTTATTGTTTATACGTGTACAAATTTCCAGAGACAGACAACTTTTACTTCCCTTTTTTTATTATTATAGTTTCTTCGCTGTACCGATGATATCGAAGGGGGTGACGCACTAGTTTATTTTTTTTCTGGATGTCCTACGGCGTGACAAACATTTCTGTTACAGGAGTGATATATAACATGTCATTGTTTATAAGTGTGCAAATTTCCAGGGACAGACAACTTTTATTACCTATTTTTTTATTATTGTTATTTCGCTGTACCGACGATATCGAAGGGTTTGACGCACTAGTTTAAATTTTTTTCTGGACCTCCTACGGGGTGACAAACACTTCTGTTACCACTGTGATATAGATCATGCCATTGTTTATTAGTGTACAAATTTCCAGAGACAGACAACTTTTATTACCCGTTTTTCTTAATTATTGCTAGTTACCTGTATCGACGAACACAAAGAATATGACCCCGCAGCCTAATTTTTTCTGCACCTCCTACGGGGTGACAAACATTTCTGTTACAACAGTGATATAGACCATGTAATTGTTTATAAGTGTACCAATTTCCAGAGACAGACAACTGTTGTTAACTACTTTTTTCTTATTATTAATTGCCCGTACCGATGGTCACGAAGAATATAACCCCGCAGCTTAATTTTTTTCTGCACCTCCTACGGGGTGACAAACTTTTCTGTTAGAACAATGATATATACAATGCCATTGTTTGTAAGTGTACAAATTTTCAGAGACAGGCAACTTTACTAACTACTTTTTATTAATGTCAATTGGCTGTACCGATTATCTCGAAGGATATGACGCTGGAGTTTATATTTTTTCCTGGACGCCCTACGAAGTGACCAACATTTCTGTTACAGGCGTGATATATAACATGTCATTGTTTATAAGTGTGCAAATTTCCAGGGACAGACAACTTTTATTACCTATTTGTTTATTATTGTTACTTTGCTGTACCGATGATATCGAAGGGTTTGACGCACAAGTTTTTTTCTTCTGGATCTCCTACGGCGTGACAAACATTTCTGTTACAACTGTGATATAGATGATGCCATTGTTTATAAGTGTGCAAACTTCCAGAGATAGACAACTTTTATTACCCATTTTTTAAAATAATTTCTAGTTACCTGGATCGATGAACACAAAGAATATGACCCCGCAGCTTAATTTTTTTTCTGGACCTCTTACGGGGTGAGAAACATTTCTGTTAGAACAATGATATTGTTTATAAGTGTACAAATTTTCAGAGACAGACAACTTTACTAATTACTTTTTATTAATGTCAATTGGCTGTACCGAAGATCTCGAAGGATATGACGCTGAAGTTTATAACTTTTCCTGGACGCCCTACGGGGTGACAAACATTTCTGTTACAGGAGTGATATATAACATGTAATTGCTTATAAGTGTGCAAATTTCCAGGGACAGACAACTTTTATTACCTATTTTTTTATTATTGTTACTTCGCTGTACCGATGATATCGAAGGTTTTGACGCACTAGTTTATCCACAAAAAAATTCTGGATCCCCTACGGGGTGACAAACATTTCTGCTACAACTGTGATATATATGATGCCATTGTTTATAAGTGTGCAAATTTCCAGAGACAGACAACTTTTATTACCCGTTTTTTTTAAAATAATTGTTAGTTACCTGTCTCGATGAACACCAAGAATATGACCCCGCAGCTTAATTTCTTTTCTGTACCTCCTACAGGGTGACAAACATTTCTGTTAGAACACTGATATAGACAGTGCCATTGTTTATAAGTGTACAAATTTCCAGACACAGACAACTTTAATACCTACTTTTTATTAATGTCAATTGGCTGTACCCGTGATCTCGACGGAAATGACGCTGGAGTTTATTTTTTTTCCTGGACGCCCTACGAAGTGACAAAAATTTCTGTTACAGGTGTGATATATATCATGTCATTGTCTATAAGTGTGCAAATTTTCAGGAACAGACAACTTTTATTACCTATTTTTTTATTACTATTGTTACTTCGCTGTAGCGATGATATCGAAGGGTTTCACGCACTAGTTTTTTTCTGGACCGCCTACGGGGTGACAAACATTTATGTTACAACTGCGATATAGATCATGCCATTGTTTATAAGTGTACACATTTCCAGAGACAGACAACTTTTATTACCCGTTTTTTTTTAATTATTGCTAGTGACATGTATCGATGAACACAAAGAATATGACCCAGCAGCTTTTTTTTTCTACACCTCCTACGGGGTGACAAACATTTCTGTTACAACAGTCATATAGACCATGTAATTGTTTATAAGTGTACAAATTTTCACAGACAGACAACTTTACTAATTACTTTTTATTAATGTCAATTGGCTGTAGCGATGATCTCGAAAGATATGACGCTGAAGTTTATAACTTTTCCTGGACGCCCCACGGGGTGACAAACATTTCTGTTAGAGGAGTGATATATATCATGTCATTGTTTATAAATGTACAAATTTCCAGACGAACAACATTTATTACCAAATTTCTTTATTATTGTTAGTTACCTGTAACGATGGTCACAAAGAATATGACCCCGCAGCTAAATTTTTTTTCTGGACCTCCTACGGGGTGACAAACATTCCTGTTACAACACTGATATAGAGAATGCTATTGTTTATAAGTGTACAAATTTCCAGACACAGACAACTTTAATACCTACTTTTTATTAATGTCAAGTGGCTGTACCGGTGATCTAGACGAATATGACGCTGGAGTTTATTTTTTCCTGGACGCCCTACGAAGTGACAAACATTTCTGTTACAGGTGTGATATATATCATGTCATTGTTTATAAGTGTGCAAATTTCCAGGGACAGACAACTTTTATTACCTATTTTTTTATTATTATTGTTACTTCGCTGTAGCGATGATATCGAAGGGTTTGACGCACTAGTTTTTTTTTCTGGACCTCCTACGGGGTGACAAACATTTCTGTTACAACTGCGATATAGATCATGCCATTGTTTATAAATGTACACATTTCCAGAGACAGACAACTTTTATTACTTATTTTTTATTATTGTTACTTCGCTGTACCGATGATATTGAAGGGTTTGACGCACTAGTTTTTTTTTCTGGATCTCCTACGGTGTGACAAACATTTCTGTTACAACAGTGATATAGATAATACCATTGTTTATAAGTGTGCAAATTTCCAGAGACAGACAACTTTTATTACTCGTTTTTTTTTATAATTTCTAGTTACCTGTATCGATGAACACAAAGAATATGACCCCACAGCTTAATTTTTTTTTCTGGACCTCCTACGGGGTGACAAACATTTCTGTTAGAACATTGATATAGAGAATGCTATTGTTTATAAGTGTACAAATTTTCAGACACAGACAACTTTAATACCTACTTTTTATTCATGTCAATTAGCTGTACCGGTGATCTCGAAGGATATGACGCTGGAGTTTATTTTTTTTCCTGGACGCCCTATGGGGTGACAAACATTTCTGTTAGAGGTGTGATATATATCATGTCATTGTTTATAAGTGTGCAAAGTTTCAGGGACAGACAACTTTTATTACCTATTTTTTTATTATTGTTACTTTGCTGTACCGATGGAATCAAAGGGTTTGACGCACTAGTTTTTTTCTCTGGACCGCCTACGGGGTGACAAACATTTCTGTTACAACTGTGATGTAGATCATGCCATTGCTTATAAGTGTACAAATTTCCAGAGACAGACAACTTTTATTACCCTTTTTTTATTTTTGCTACTTACCTGTATCGATGAACACAAAAGTATGATCCCGCAGCTTAATTTTAGTTATGGACCTCCTACGGAGTGTCAAACATTTCTGTTACAAAAGTAATATAGACCATGCCATTGTTTATAAGTGTACAAGTTTCCAGAGACAGACAGCTTTCGTTAACTACTTTTTTTATTGTTAATTTCCCGTACCGATGATCGCGAAGAATATAACACCGCAACCTAATTTTTTTTCTGGACCTCCTACGGGGTGACAAACATTTCTGTTAGAACAGTGATATATACAATGCCATTGTTTATAAGTGTACAAATTTTCAGGGAGAGACAACTTTACTAAATACTTTTTATTAATGTCAATTGGCTGTACCGATGATCTTGAAGGATATGACGCTGGAGTGTATAATTTTTCCTGGACGCCCTACGGGGCGACAAACCTTTCTGTTAGAGGAGTGATGTATGTCATGTCATTGTTTATAAGTGTGCAAATTTCCAGAGACAGACAACTTTTATTACTTATTTTTTTATTATTGTTACTTCGCTGTACCAATGATATCGAAGGGTTTGACGCACAAGTTTTTTTTTCTGGATCTCCTACGGGATGACAAACATTTCTGTTACAACTTTGATATAGATGATGCCCTTGTTTATAAGTGTGCTAATTTCCAGAGACAGACAGCTTTTATTACCCGTTTTTTTTATTATTGCTTATTACCTGTATCCATGAACACAAAGAATATGACCCCGCAGCTTATTTTTTTTCTGGACCTCCTACGGGGTGACAAAAAATTCTGTTAGAACACTGATACAGACAATGCTATTGTTTATAAGTGTACAAATTTCTAAAGTCTCACAACTTTATTAACTACTTTTTATTAATGTCAATTGGCTGTACCGGTGATCTCTAAGGATATGACGCTGGAGTTTATATTTTTTCCTGGACGCCCTACTGGGTGACAAACATTTCTGTTACAGGACACCACATCAAAAAAAATAACACAAACACTCAAACAATATGACTTAAAAATGAGCTACAAAACCAATAACAAAATAATAAACAAAATAAATAAAAAACAAGAACACAACCCACATGAATTAAACGGAATATATCAAATAGAATGTAACACATGCAATAAAAAATATATAGGAATGACAAAGAAATCAATAGAAACAAGAATCAAAGAACATATAACAGCATTGGATAAAATCCACATACATAGCTACAAATCAAACGTAGCTACACACATTCACGACACAAAACACCAAAAACCAGACATCACTCAATTAAAACTAATGAAACATGTTAAAGACCACAAAAAAATGGAAATCTGGGAACAATAGTACATTCAACAAACAAACAATAGAAAACATTTAATGCCAGAACAAATCCGAGTACAAACATTTAAACAAAACTTAATAAAGGCCATACAAATAGACAAATCTATTAAACCACAGTGATCAAGACAGGAGACCGATACACACGACACAGTCCGAAGGCACAACCAATCAGAGAACAGGAAACCCACCAATAGAAGCTCACGGCGCATGCGCCACCTACAATCTCCGACGTAGACCAGACAGGAGCGATAGCAGCCAGTAGCGTGCTGATGATGAACCGGGACGGTTCGAAACTGCAGTCCACGCAAGCCAATAAGAAATCACAAACGTACAGCAAACAAATAAAGTATATATATATATATATATATATATATATATATATATATATATATATATATATATATATATATATATATATATATATATATATATATATATATATATATATATATATATATATATATATATATATATATATATATATATATATACCCACTAAGCATGGTAACTTACAAATGCTTACCGCAACGTTAGATAATTTACCATTAAGCAAGTTAAGTTTGCAACATTTCTAGATGTTTGCAGCCAAAAAACCAATGCAAACTTACAAATGAAACTTTAACATAACTTTCAAATGTAATATCTCCTTTGCCGGCTTGTTGTTTTTCTCCATTTGTAAGCTCACGTAAAGTTACAATTGTAATGTTTCTGAAAGTTTGTTTTAATTAGTAAACATTTATTTGAATTCCCTCCATTTTCCTATTCGTTTATGTTCGATCGTATGTCATCGTCGTCCAATAGCAACATACAACACTAACGCCAACAGCGAACTGACTCTGACAATGTGCCCGCGCCCGGTATTAATATTAATATATTAATGATTAATGGCGGATTGTTTATATTATATTTATGATATCATAAGCTGTTATTTGATATATGTCTATTGTCTATTTATTTTTCTGGAAGTTTTAAAGATTGAACAACCTTATTGTAACCTGAATTGTTTGAATTTTGTGTAATTAATTCGTTGTCTGGAGTGTAGATAATGAAACATGAAGTATATCGGCAAACATGTCAGGTAAGAATCCCTAAAACAGCGGCGATCCTTGGGAGCCGTCTACTTAAGGATCGCCGGTGAATTATTCTAAAATGGCTGCATTTATATTTTTGTTTCTTTTTATAAAATATACTTAAGGAAAAAGAAAACCTAATTGCTAAATACGAATTTTCTTATGTCCTTAGAAGCAGCCTGGAGATGTCTTACCTGGTCAGACTAATTCATTTTAAAACGTTAAATATGATTGACCTATGGAAGAATGAGGCTTATACAGAGCAATCGACATCATAAGGAACAGTACAGTATCCTATCGTATGGAACATTCATATGGGTTAACTCGTCAGCAGCGGAACATGTGTTTATCATGCAAAAAAGAGCAATAAGGACAGTGAATGATAAAGCTCGCAACATCAATACTAGGTGCAGGCATGAATTAAAAATACAGTTGCTCAAAAACAAAGCAGATGTTTGATTACTTGGGAATCAAATTCCTCAGTTGTTTACCTAATGTTATTAAGATGCTCCCACTAACAAGATTACAGTAGGCGCTAGTGGATGTTATAAAACAAAAACCAAGGTGAAGGAATTTATTGGTGTTCTAAACTAATGTGTATAGTGTCTGTGTTTGTGAGTGCGTTAGGCAAAAGCTTTGGAAGGCAAGTTACACTAGCTACAGACTTTTTTTATATATACATAATTCATGGTAGTCATAATTTTGTTTTACTTTAATTCAGTGTTTCTGAATGTACACAGTACTATACTTACTCGATAGGGATAGTTAAGACATATGCGTGAACACTTTCTGAGAGTGTTACCATATTTAAGCTATTTTCGCATTGAAGTTTTGTTCATTTCCCTGCGCTTGATTTATCCATTGCATATTCTTACGTTTGCTTAATTAACCTTTCTCTAAAATCGAAATGAACGCACCATTTTAGATATTTCTTTTTTTTACAATGGCATTTGATATGCTGACTTTATTTTATGTCACATATGTTACCACATATTTTAGAAGCTAAAAAAATTCTCGCCTCTCAAAATAAGTAATGCTACTTCGTTTTTGTTATTGGTGTTTCACACATTTTCCTAGACGATAAGAGTTATTTAGTAAAACAATATCAAAAACAATTAATTGATATTCATGTAGAAAAAAGAATTTTTGAAATCGGTCAATTAATAACGATATAACGAGTTCAAGTTATCTATTTTGTTGCTGTGTTTTGTCTAGAACTGCATTTTAGCCTAAACATGGACACTCGCTATATGTCTGAACTATCTCTATCTAGTAACTATAGTCGGTACTTATGAAGACAGTGACTTACCATGTACATTTGATGGTCAATAAAATCTATATATCTATCAGCAGAAATGAATAATATGTTGTAAGTCTTTAATTTTATTTATGTAATAAAGATTTTATTCTAATTAACATTGTCTTAAGTCTTTTTTTACAGTTTTATAAGAAATATATATTATGTATAAATACACCTATACCTATATTCAGTATTAGTTTGTAACTTGAAATAAATTCAGTTAATCAAATACAGTTTCTTTTTTTCAAAAATGCTTGGACCAATTGGTTAGTATTTCAAGTTGCAGTCTTTTAAAAAAGTTATACAGTATGTACCATATTTGAAAAATGACTTCGATAATTTCTTTAAATCAACACTAGGTTTTTGTTGACTATTTTTAAAGTTCTTACATGTGAGGTTTAGAAACCAGCAGATTTAAAATTTTTATTCATTGATAACTACACGATTTTTTTCGTGCTTTCAACTCAAGATTTATAATAAAAATTTGAAATTTGGTGGTTTTGTATCGCTTGATGTGTACTTTAAAAATAGTCAACAAAAAGCTAAGGTTGTCATTTACAAAAATTATCAATGACATTTGACACAAATGTATAATACATTTTTGAAAAGATTGTAACAGAATATTATCTGACTCCGAGCATTTTAAAAAAAAAGCTGAAGTAGATTAAATGGAATTATCCCAAGTTACAAACTTGCACTGTATACATAATATATACAATTGCAGATAAGTTGCAAATGTAAGTTTAAATTTTACAACTTTGCTGGGCCCTTTTAAAATTGAAGCTTGCTGTAAGGTAACATGTGTAAGTATAAAGAAAGTTTGTAACAGCTCACTACAGTAAACTTGCAGTAAAGTTACAAAAGAAATACTTACATATGTAAAGTCACTGGGGGGAAGATTTGCCATTTGCAACAAACTTGCAGGAGGCTTTCTACAAGTTATCTATCAAACTTACACTTGCTTTGGCAAACATTCTGCAATGTTAATGCAATATTACCATGCTCAGTGGGTATATATATATATATATATATATATATATATATATATATATATATATATATATATATATATCATGTCATTGTTTATAATTGTGCAACATTCCAGGGACAGACAACTTTTATTACCTTTTTTTTATTATTGTTACTTCGCTGTACCGATGATATCGAAGGGTTTGACGCACTAGTATTTTTTTTTCTGGACCGCCTACGGGGTGACAAACATTTCTGTTGCAACTGTGATATAGATGATGTATTTTGTTATTTTATCAGTAACTTTCCGTCACTATTTTCTTATAAGTTTCAACCTTTATCAACACCTTTATAATAAACATAATCTATATCACTGCTGTACTAGAAATGTTTGTTACTTAGGGGGAAATATATTAAACTACACCGTCATATCCTTCGAAATCATCGGTGCAGTCAATCCACAATAATAAAAACGTAGTGAAAGTTGTCTGTCTCTGGAAAGTTGTACACGTATAACAATGACATGGTCCATATTACTATATACTAGAAACGTTTGTCACCCCGTAGGATGTTCAGAAAAATAATTAACTGCAGCGTTATATCCTTCGCGATCATAGGTACAGCCAAATAACAATAATAAAAAATAAGTAATAAAAGTTGTCTGCCTCAGAACATTTGTACACCCATAAACAATAATATGGTCTGTATCACTGTTATAACAGAAATGTTTGTCACCACCCAGGAGGTCCAGAAAAAATGTAAACGCCAGCGTCATATTCTTCGAGATTATCAGTACAGCCAATTGACAATAATAAAAAGTAGTTGATAAAGTTGTCTGTCTCTGGAAATTTGTACATTTATGAACAATGTCATGGTTAATATCACTGTTGTAACAGAAATGTTTGTCACCCCGTAGGAGGCCCAGAAAAAAATTAAGCTGCGGGGTCATATTCTTTTTGACCATCGGTACAGGTAACTTACAATAAAAAAAAATGGGTAATAAATGTTGTCTGTCTCTGGAAATTTGCACACTTATAAACAATGGCATCACCTATATTACGGTTGTAACAGAAATGTTTGTAACCCCGTAGGAGATTCAGAAAAAAAACTTGTGCGTCAAACCCTTCGATATCATCGGTACAACGAAGTAACAATAATAAAAAAATAGGTAATAAAAGTTGTCTGTCCTTAGAAATTTACAAACTTATAATCAATGACATGATATATATCACTTCTGTAACAGAAATGTTTGTCACCCCGTAGGGCGTCCAGGAAAAAATATAAACTCCAGTGTCTTATCCTTCGAGATCACCGGTACATATCCAATTGACATTAATAAAAAGTTATTAATATAGTTGTCTGTCTCTGGAAATTTGTACACTTATAAACAATGGCATTGTCTATATCAGTCTTTTAACAGAAATCTTTGTCACCCCGTAGGAGGCCCAGAAAAAAATTAAGCTGCGGGGTCATATTCTTTGTGACCATCCGTACTGGTAACTAACAATAATAAAAAAATAGGTAATAAATGTTGTCTGTCTCTGGAAATTTGCAGAATTATAAACAATGGCATAATCTACACCTCAGTTGTAACAGAAATGTTTGTCACCCCGTAGGAGGTCCAGAAAATAAATTAAACTTGTGCGTCAAATCCTTCGTTCGTTTTCAGCGAAGTAACAATTATAAAAAAATAGGTAATAAAAGTTGTCTGTCCCGGGAATGTTACACCCTTATTAACAATGACATGATATATATATATATATATATATATATATATATATATATATATATATCACTCCTGTAACAGAAATGTTTGTCACCCCGTAGGGCGTCCAGGAAAAAATATAAACTCCAGCGTCATATCCTTCGAGATCACCGGTACAGCAAATTGGCATTAATAAAAAGTAGTTAGTGAAGTTGTCTGTCTCTGGAAATTTGTACACTTATAAACAATGGCCTTGTCTATATCAGCGTTCTAACAGAAATGTTTGTCACCCCGTTGGAGGTCCAGAAAAAAATAAGCTGCGGGGTCATATTCTTTGTGTTCATCGATACAGGTAACTAGCAATAATAAAAAAACGGGTAATAAAAGTTGTCTGTCTCTGGAAATTTGCACACTTGTAAACAATGGCATCATCTATATCACAGTTGTAACAGAAATGTTTGTTACCCTGTAGGATATCCAGAAAAAAAAGCTGCGGGGTCATATTCTTTGTGTTCATCGATACAGGTAACTAGCAAGAATAAAAAAACGGGTAATAAAAATTGTCTGTCTCTGGAAATTTGCACACTTATAAACAATGGCATCATCTATATCACAGTTGGAGCAGAAATGTTTGTCACCCCGTTGGAGGTCCAGAAAAAAATTAAGCTGCGGGGTTATATTCTTCTGACCATCGGTACGGGCAATTAACTATAAGGAAAAAGTAGTTAACAGTTGTCTGTCTGTGGAAATTTGTACACTTATGAACAATTACATGGTCTATATCACTGTTGTAACAGAAATGTTTGTCACCCCGTAGGAGGTGCAGAAAAAAAATTAAGCTGCGGGGTCATATTCTTTGTGTTTATCGATACAGGTAACTAGCAATAATAGAAGTTGTCTGTTTATGGAAATGTGTACACTTATAAACAATGGCATAATCTATATCACAGTTGTAACAGAAATGTTTGTCACCCCATAGGCGATCCGGAAAAAAAAATAAACTACTGCGTCAAACCCCTCGATATCATCGGCATAGCGAAGTAACAATAATAAAAAAATAGGTAATAAAAGTTGTCTGTCCCTGGAAATTTGCACACTTGTAAACAAGGACATGATATATATCACACCTGTAACAGAAATGTTTGTCACCCCGTAGGGCGTCCAGGAAAAAAAATCTCCAGCGTCATATCCTTCGAGACCACCGGTACAGCCAATTGACATTAATAAAAAGTAGGTATTAAAGTTGTCTGTGTCTGGAAATTTGTACATTTATAAACAATAACATTGTCTATATCAATGTTCTAACAGAAATGTTTGTCACCTTGTAGGAGGTCCAGAAAAAAATTATGCTGCGGGGTCATATTCTTTGTGTTCATCGATACAGGTAACTAGAAATTATTTAAAAAAATGAGTAATAAAAGTTGTCTGTCTCTAGAAATTTGCACACTTATAAACAATGGCATCGTCTATATCACAGGTGTAACAGAAATGTTTGTCACCCCGTAGGAGATCCAGAAAAAAAAACTAGTACGTCACCCCCTTCGAAATCATCGGTACAGCGAAGAAACAATAATAAAAAATAGGTAATAAAGGTTGTCTGTCCCTGGAAATTTGCACACTTATAAACAATGACATGTTATATATCACTCCAGTAACAGAAATGTTTGTCACCCCGTAGGGCGTCCAGGAAAAATTATAAACTCCAGCGTCATATCCTTCGAGATCATCGGTACAGCCAATTAACATTAATAAAAAGTCATTAGTAAAGTTGTCTGTCTCTAAAAATTTGTACACTTATAAACAATGGCATTGTATATATCACTGTTCTAACAGAAAAGTTTGTCACCCCGTAGGAGGTCCAGAAAAAAATTTAGCTGCGGGGTTATATTCTTCGTGACCATCGGTACGGGCAATTAACAATAAGGAAAACGTAGTTAACAACAATTGTCTGTCTCTGGAAATTTGTACACTTATAAACAATTACATGGTCTATATCGGTGTTGTAACAGAAATGTTTGTCACCCCGTAGGAGGTGCAGAAAAAATTTAAGCTGCGGGGTCATACCCTTTGTGTTCATCGATACAGGTAACTAGCCATAATTTAAAAAAAAAACGGTAATAAAAGATGTCTGTCTCTGGCAGTTTGCGTACTTATAAGCAATGGCATCATCTATATTACAGTTGTAACAGAAATGTTTGTCACGCCGTAGGAGAGCCAGAAAAAAAAACTAGTTCGTCAAACCCTTCGATATCATCGGTACAGCAAAGTAACAATAATAAAAAAATAGGTAATAAGAGTTGTCTGTCCCTGGAAATTTGCACACTTGTAAACAATGACATGATATACATATCACACCTGTAACAGAAATGTTTGTTACCCCGTAGGGCGTCCAGGAAAAAAAACTCCAGCGTCATATCCTTCGAGATCACCGGTACAGCCAATTGACATTAATAAAAAGTAGGTATTAAAGTTGTTTGTGTCTGGAAATTTGTACACTTATAAACAATAGCATTGTTTATATCAATGTTTTAACAGAAATGTTTGTCACCCCGTAGGAGGTCCAGAAAAAAAATTAAGCTGCGGGGTCATATTCTTTGTGTTCATCGATACAGGTAACTAGCAATTATTTAAAAAAAACGGGTAATAAAAGTTGTCTGTCTCTGGAAGTTTGCACACTTATAAACAATGGCATCATCTATATCACAGTTGTAACAGAAATGTTTGTCACCCCGTAGGACACCCAGAAAAAAAATAAACTAGTGCGTCACCCCCTTCGATATCATCGGTACAGCGAAGAAACAATAATAATAAAAAAAGGGAAGTAAAAGTTGTCTGTCTCTGGAAATTTGTACACGTATAAACAATAACATGGTCTATATTAGTGTTGTACCAGATATGTTTGCACTCGGTAGGAAGTCCATAAAAAATTGAAATTGCAGCATCATATATGACTTTTGGTACAGACAATTAACAGTAATAAAAAATTAGTTAACAAAAGGTGTCTGTTTAATTGTAGTGTCATACTCCTAATAGTTGATAACAGTTGTCCGTCTGTGGAAGTTTGCACGGTTATTTATATTTAAATACTAGTGGAATGGAATTACCAAGTTTTACTATCTAGAATAAAATTAACTAGACTTATACGTTTAATTGAGTATTTAAGGTAATTTCCTAATCAGCTAAAATTTGAAATTTATATTGTAGCTGGCAGGTGTTTAATATAGAAGTGTGGACAGCCACACATTTAGGTATTCCCCGATTCGTTTAATAAGGGTCTTAACTATGTGGACCGCATTTAGCTGCATCTACGTCATAAAGTGTGGCTGGAAAACTGTGGGTAACTTCACTCAAACTCGATAAGTTATAGAAATTCTTCAACAAGATAATTTCACAGGCATCTATTGTATTTTTGATGATTTTAAATAACATTGATAATATACTGTCTTTAGTTATTAGGGTCTTTTGAAAAATAACAAAAGTAAAAAAAATATTTTAGCTTCCCCATAAAATTAAATAATAATTTTTTAGACCCGCAATAGGTTAAAAAATTCTGTCACATTTTATGGGTGCATCACCACTATTCAACCCCTTGAATTGCTTTAATTTAACTCTACTCACCAACGATTAATGCACTTGGTACACCCAAAACGTGTACCAAATTTGTTTTTTCTGAATTGAAGTATTACTGAGATATAGATTTTTTTCGAAATTTAAAACTTTGAAGGCCTATAACTTCTCAGTGATGCACCTTAGTGTAGGGGTAAGTTGCGTTAAATCACCATATTTTATGTTCCCCTACATGCCCCTGCTCTCTGCCGTTTCTTATGCAAAACACCCTGTATATCTGTTTTAAAAACACAATGTTCCCATGAGTATATGTATGAACATTTTGAGAAGATTCATTGAATATATATATATATATATATATATATATATATATATATATATATATATATATATATATATATATATATATATAAATATATACCAAATGTATAATACTTATAATGTGGTCACTTATGTTTAAAGTTTTTAAGTAAAAGACTTGAACAGTAGTATCTGTGTTTCAGTCATATCTGTGAAAGTTTGCAAGCGGAGAGATTAATCAAAATGTGGTTTTAACACTAACGGTGGAAATATTCCAATCGACGTAGAGCCGTTGAAAGCAAACGTACGCGCAATGACTGAAACACAGATACTACTGTTCAAGTCTTTTACTTAAAAACTTTAAACATAAGTGACCACATTATAAGTATTATGCATTTGGTATGTATATATATATATATATATATATATATATATATATATATATATATATATATATATATATATATATATAGATATATATATATATATATATATATATATATATATATATATATATATATATAGATATATATATATATATATCGTCATTTTCGACACCTTTTTTGCCACACGCACGTGCCGACTATGGATCCAAAAACACAGTTGGTAACACTGGGCACATCCCTCAATGATGGTCAACATGAAGATGGCAGCCTGAAGAGATACGTTTTTTGACGGCGTCGGATTGGTTGGATAGGCGGTCTACCCCCTCTCGACCCCGAAGCATCCCGAGACTTGGGAGTGAAAAACGCTGCAACTACCCTATTTGATCAACGATCGTTCGAGAGTGCAGTTCACTCGTAGTTGAACTTCTTCGTTGTCCCGTGGGCAGACAGGCCCGTCGCAGCCACGTGACCTTCCAATAGGTGTTTGGAACCAACGTGGACCATATGGCGAACGCGAGTTACGTTCTCATTTAAGTGCGACAAACTGCAGATTCCAGAGCATGAGGCTGCTCCTTAGTTTCCATCGGTGCAACAAGTTCTCCACGTGTGTGAAGAAGTGAGGTTCCCGAAACACCTAGCTGATCTACGTCGACGTCCCCGGCAAGACAAGGTATTTTGGTTATAATACAACCCTTCTGTAAATTATTGTCGGTGTAACTTTCCCCATTGTTCAATAAATTTATTTAATTAATCCGCGGTAATGTTTTCTTTACCATGTAACCCCCTGATGTACATGCAACCGTTCCATTACACATAAACATTTAGAGCTATCGGAGAACGTAGCGAATCAGCCGCTACAATATATATATATATATATATATATATATATATATATATATATATATATATATATATATATATATATATATATATATATATATATATATATATATATATATATATATATATACCAAAAATATATACCAAATGTATAATACTTATAATGTTTAAAGTTTTTAAGTAAAAGACTTGAACAGTAGTATCTATGTTTTAGTCATTGCGCGTACGTTTGCTTTCAACGGCTCTACGTCGATTGGAATATTTCCACCGTTAGTGTTAAAACCACATTTTGATTAATCTCTCCGCTTGCAAACTTTCACAGATATAACACTATACCAGACATAGAGCGTGGGTATAATAAGTTTCACTACTTTTCCGCTGAGAGTGGTGAAAATAGTCGACTTGAAATAATTATTCCTGATGGTTCGTATGAAATCAGTGATCTCGATAAATACATTCTGAATGCATTACGTCATTATATTAAAGATAAACATCAGTATATATATATATATATATATATATATATATATATATATATATATATATATATATATATATATATATATATATAGTACCTTGTGAGAATGTTCTGGGGATGTTTGAATATTCTTTCGAAACATTCCTGGTCTCAGAACGTGTCTGTGCTGTCTGGGGACCTTTATTGTCATATTTAAAAACTAACAGAACAAAACAGCATTGAATGGAAGTCAGTAATACACAAAAATGAATTTTATCGTTTGAATCAACAAATAATAAAAGGAGACCCGTCTTACAATATCTTATTGAGAATAAAGCATTTTTTTTTGTTAGTTGGATCAAAGGATATGTTGCGGAGTATAAGTAGGTAAGGCATTATCCCCATAAATGATTGTTATTCTATGTATAGACATTCAAGAGTCCTTTTCATAACAGTACAACCCCTCTATCGGACCCAGGTAGTTTTAGGTCTATATATTATTAAGTAAAAATTATGTAGGGACACATATTCAAAAAAACATGGTCCATTAACAAATCAAATAATTTAAAGCATCAACATAGCGCCATTTAGAATTATCCAAGGCAGAAGCGCTCCAAATACAAATACAGGGCGAATACAGAGTCAAGTTAAGTAAACGGGGACAAAAGGATGCACAAAGCAAGTAAAATAGGGCACAAGCGCCCAGAAAACAAGTATAAAGGCCTATCCAGGGTCAGCACAACAACACTGAAATAAATCCAATAATAATATATAGGCCACAAGCGACCAGAAGTCAGATCAACGGGCTAGAAGTCAGACAAGGTAATAAATCAAAAATATTAATATATAATTATCAAACGAAACATCAAAATAGGAAAAATAAAGGACAAAGAAGGTGAAGAGATCCAGAAACTTTTAAAAAGACAGAATCTTATGGTAAACCAATTTAATCGAATAATAAAAGAAGCAGAAATGATAGATGAAAACAATTTACTTTCCAGGTATAAAAAACTTATGAAGAAATTAGATAGGCAATGGGAGTTAATGGAAAATTATATAATGGAGATAAATATGCTTACATATTCAGAAATTCGTGATGAAGCATATTTTGAGCTAACGCAAAGATACAATAACGTCAGTGACAAACTGTCATAATTAAGCAAAAACCTAACAAATCACAATTTGGTGCAAAAAGCAGAAAATTACGCACAATAAAAATACCAATATTCACAGGCAAATATGAAGAATAGAGAACATTCCAAGAATTGTTCCAGAAGGTAGTAGATTCAAACAAGTCTATCAAATCTCGAAAAAATGCAATATTTGAAAACCCAAGTCCAGGGTGAAGCAAGTAAAACAATACAGCATTTCCAGATAAGTGAAGCGAATTATGAAATAGCATGGCAACAATTGAGTGAAATGTACAACAATAAAAGGCTGCTAGTATCCAAATTAGTTCAGAAAACTATGAAAACTTTAATAAAATATTATGAGCCAGCAGAAAAATTGAAGAACTTTTACTATAGCATTAAATAATGTCTAGAGTCACTAAAAGCGATAAGGATTGACACAAATTGGTGGAATCCAATGATTATATATATATATATATATATATATATATATATATATATATATATATATATATATATAATTACCAAAAAATGGTACTCAACAACAAACGTCTTATACGCGGCAACAATAAAAAATCAAATGGACATTCAAAGGTTAGATGAATTATTAACTGCCCACGAGGTTCTAAAATATAGAGGGATCCAGGAGAGCAGGAAGATACACACAGCAAAATGAAGAAACTGGGAATAATTTCAAACAAAACACTCAGTATAAAATTCAAAAGCATCATGGAGATATTGTAAGTCAACTGCAATATTAGACTGCGGAAAATTCAAAACATTGCAGCATAGTGAAAAGCAGCAATTTCTAAAAAAGAATGAGCTCTGTTCAAGTTGCTCAAAACACAGTTCAAAAGAGAGATGTTTGTCACAAAATAAATGCAAGATTTGTCAACTAAAGCATCACACACTACTACATAAAAATAACACTAATAGAAGGGATGACCGTTTCTCAAGAGAAACGACGGAAATCAAAAATAACGTATGTGTACAAAACAATTTATCAGTATTAGCGACGGCAATGATAATAGTAAAAACTGCTACCGGGCAGTGTGAATACTTGAGAGCATTTATAGACTCTGTCTCTCAAGGTGCATTTATAGCAGATCAAGCTGCAAAAATATTGTGAGGACCTTATAGGAAAGTTGAGACACAGACAGCTGGTCTAGGAGGAGAGAGGAAATCAAATTACATGATAGATATACAGTGCGTTACTCGATTTACAAGTAAGTTTAATATGAATACTGAAGCAATAGTTATCCAAAAAATCACCTCAGCAATGCCAAGCAGAGTTTTCGAGGTAGATTTAGAAATTTGAAAAAATTATATCTTAGCTTACCCAAACTTTAAAAAGACCGGCCAATTGATTTTTTCTTTGGAACCAAAGAATGCAGACAGATATTACTACCAGGGTCAATAACTACCAGGGTCAATAAAAACAAGTGACGGGTTGATGGATCAAAATACAGAGTTAGGATACATAATTTCTAGCATCTACAAAATCCAAAATCAAGGAAGAAGTCAAGGTAACAAGTATGATTACTCAAACAGAAAAAGATGAAATTTCGAAATTTTGGGAACTAGAAGAAGCACCCGTAGTAAAAAACAAAACGAAAGATGAACAATCATGTGAATTTTTTTTACAGAAAAACAGTTTCAAGGGGTAAGGACGGAAAATACACAGTTAAAATTCCAGTCAAACAAGAGGTATAATAGGTTGGAGAAGCCAGAAACAGAGCAATGGCAAGAATGATGCAGTTAATAAAACGGTTTGAGAGACAAAAAAATTGAATGAAGAATATATACAATTTATGGAAAAATATATTACGTTGGGACATATGCAAGAGGTACCAACTATCAATGAAAAACATGGAAAATACTATATTCCGCATCAAACAGTAGTACGTGAGGATAGCACCACTACAAAATTAAGGGTTGTGTTTGATGCCTCATGTAAAAATAATACAGGCGTTAGCTTAAATGAAATAATGCACGTCGATCCAAGGCTACAACCAGAACTATTCAACATTATATGAAGATGGAGAATGCATCCAGTAGCAAGAAAGGCGGACATATAACAAACGTATCGCCAGATAGTAATGGCAAGAGAAGGCCAAGACTATCAAAGAATATTATGGAGGAGGGTAAGAAACGAACCCTTTGTAGAATACAAACTTACGACAGTAACATATGTGGTGCGGCAGCAGCACCAAACCTAGCAGTCAGAACAATTCAACAACTTGCAGAAGGCAAGTAAGACAACTTTCCATTAGCAGCGAAAGTGGCAAGGGGAGATTTTTATATTGATGATCTTCTATCTGGAGCTGAAACAGAGCAAGAAGCATCATTGTTACAGACAGAATCAATGAAATGTTCAGATCAGGTGGGTTCAATTTAAGAAAATGGTCCAGCAACAGATCACAAATTATTGCAAAGTGGCCACAAGAATTACAGAATGAAACAGCATTGCAGCTGCCAGACAATGTTATAGACAAATCAACTGGTATATATTGGGCACCAAGAGAAGAAACATTCAAATTAAAACTAGGTTTGAGATGTGCAGAGAAAGTAACAAAAAGGGCAATATTATCTAACCAAGTTATTTGATCCATTGGGGTGGCTATCTTCAGCTGTAATCAAAGCCAAGCTGATAATTCAAGAACTATGGATGAATCAGTCAGGGTGACAGGAAATAGTACGCACTAACATTCAGAAAAGATGGAGTCAGTTTATTCATCAAATCAGTGAAGTAAAAGAAATATCAATACCAAGATGGATAAAAACAACGAAGAATTCAAAAATAAGAATTCTAGGTTTCGCCGATGCATCTGAAGTCGCACATGGTGCAGTAATTAACATCAAAGCGACCAACGAAGAAGGTAAAAGCTACGTATCATTACTAACAGCCAAAGTGAAAGTAGCTCCATTAAAAACAAAAACTTCACTTCCAAGGTTAGAACTATGCGCAGCACACCTATTAGCAAAATTATTGAAAAGAGCAACAGCAGTACTCCAGTTGAAAATCTTCAATATCTACGCCTGGACTGATTCAATGATTGTAATAGGCTGGTTGAAGGGAGATCCGAAAAGATGGAAAACCTTTGTTGCAAACATGGTATCAGAAATTTAGCAACTAATTACCGAAGACAAATGGTATCACGTAAGGTCAGAAGAGAACCCAGCAGATGTTATATCCAGAGGCACAGACCCAGGGAATTTATCACTATGGTCGCAATGGCCAATATGAATAATTGCAAAGTCCAGACTACCCCATTAGAATAGAGAAGTCACACGAAATATTAGAAGAAAGAAAAAAGCCAAAGTTGTTGGTTTGTCTTAATATACAAACAAATGTAACGGATCTGAGTCAAAGATTCTCATCATTTACGAGAATGATCCGTGTTATAGCATATTACAAGAGATTTATCCATAACGCAAGAAGAGATAATAAGATAGATGGATATCTCAATGCGAAACAGATGAGCGAAGCCGAAAACAGCATCATAAGAATGAATCAAGTGACAGAATTTACAGAAGAAATCAATGAGTTACAAAGAAAGAAACCAGTAAACAAGAAAAGAAAAATAGCAAATTTGCATCCATTTATAGACCAGAAGGAGAAAATGAGGGTAGGAGGAAGATTGGAGCACACCTATACCCCTATGGAGAAAAACTCCATTATTATAAGCTCACAGTCGCACATTGCGGCACTAATTTATTAGAGAAGCACATAGCCACACTATTCACTGTGGCAACCAGGAAACCTCAGCGAATGTTCGCTGAAAATATTGGATAACGAATGCAAAGCGATGTGTTAAAAAATCAATAAATAATTGCATAAAATACATCCGTTACAAAGCCAAAATAGCAGGGCAGTTGATGGGTCAATTTTAAGCAGCAAGAGTTACAGCCACCCAGGCATTTACACACTGGAGTGGATTATGCAGGTCTTATTCAGATAGGAGCTACAAAGGGCAGAGGTCACAAATCTTACAAGGGCTATCTGGTAATATTTGCATGCTTATCAACAGAAGCAACTCACATAGAAGTCGTGAGCGACATGTGTACTGGGTTGTTCATGGCTGCCTTAAAAAGGTTACAAAACTACATGTCAAATCAATCACCATCCAGTCAAGTCAACAATCTGGAAGCAACTTTATACAAGAAACTCATCGATGTTTGTAAACCCAAGACAATCTAGAATTGCAATTGTATGTAACGGACAAAGGAAAGAAGTTAAGATAAAGCAGTCTGGAATAATATCCATATCCGAAGGCTGTATCATTAAGACAAAAACTATGGTGTTGGCCCCTAAGCAGATAGAGGTTGTTCCTATTATCGGGGGATTTGTAAAGCCAGTGACAACCAATCGAAATCTATCACTGGCACTAACAGATCCAGTATCAATCCCACAGGAAATAGTCGTTAGATCATATGATAGCCTTAACGACCTTGCGGAGGAAGAAATACAAGAAGAAGCTAATCTTCACGAAACGCGATGGTACACAATTGCTCAGCACTCATTTGTGTCAAGTCTCCTTACTACGATAGTTACCGTCCTATTAATCATAGCCATTATCTTCACATGCCGCAAGCTGAGAAGAAAAAGGAAGACAAGGACAGCACAACCAAGAAATGACGCTCTCCTAAAGAATCCGATTATTCAACTGTCGAACCGATAGCACTGGCTGAGTGAAGGAAGTCGGAGGTCACTGCCCATGATCAAGGATAGACACAACAGCTGACATAAGTGCCGGGTACTCCGATTCTTTTTGGCTCCACATGATGTTTAAGCACAAGGTTTCGTTCCTGAGAAGAATCGTAGGAGACAATAAAGAGGTTTAAATTTAAATAATAAGAAAATTGGGAAATGGTTATAAAGTATATTAATTATAATTTTATAAGTAGGTTAAATCGGTATTTTTATTATTTTACACAGGTTTAGCAATATGACATTTTAAGTGTTTATATAAGCAACACATTGTTTCATTATGAATTGCAAAGAACAGAAATAACATTAATTAGCATTTATTCTGCAGTATAGAAGGATGCTGATTTAGTACATTTACTTACTTTAGAAATCGAATTTACGTAAGTTTATATATGGATGTGTTTGTACATATTTAGGAGACTTTTTTAATTACATTAAAGTTGTTACATCGTTACTATGTCCGTCTAGCCCATAAGAATTTCAGTGTTCCCCTATTCCCCTCATTTATCCTCCTATCCTTATACAGTGTTATTTAATTTTTTTCAAGAAAAACCCTCGGGCAGGTCAATTTTACTTTTCAATTGACAATTGACAGTTTTTTTAGAAGAATGAGGTTTTGCTTCACTTTTCGAAAGTAATGAAGAATTAATTTTGTGATTTTTGTTACGTTGTTTTGTAACTGTTTTATAGGTGGAACTATATGAAAGTCAAAATCTATTTTTAACAAAACTCGTGATAATTTATTGATTATTTGCCGTTATCAGTATTTAGTTAGCGGACTTTTATCGTAGTATGGATTTGGAATTCGGTGAATAAAAACAATAACAGTAAATCGTTAATTAATTCCAATTATTACCTGCCGTTTAAATTAATTAATGGTCTTAGTGGTGAAAGTGTAGAGTGCTATAAGTAATCAATTCCAATTAGAATTTATTAAAAATGGCACGCTTAACCGAAAGGGAAACAATAGATATATTAATGGCGATCGGATATGGCTACAGGCTTAGCAATCATCAGGCAGCATGGAGTTATTTAACCAAGAACATCCTGATAAACCGCCAATTGCAAGATCTACAGTATCTAATTATATAACTTATTCTTATATAAAGTAGGTTTATTTAATTAATAAATTTAAAAAAAATAGTGTTTTTAAAATCATTAATCACCTCAAATGTTTTCAGGATTAACAACTTTTATGTATTCAGATAAACGGTTAACAAAAAGACTGCAAATATTAAAAAATATATTATAAATGTTTACAACATTTATGTATAATAACAAAATTAGATACTAAAACTGGGACAAACTGATGGAGTAGGATATGTAGTAGTATAAATTTTTTTAGGCACCGTTTTCCATCCTATTACTAAGGCCTTCGTAAATGGTTCTTCATGACATTGGGAACAAATATTCATCACTGCTTTAACTTCAGCTCCAGCAGCTTCCCATTCTTCTCTTTCTTGTTGCGTTTGCATGAAAGTTTTATCGTTATCTGTTGTTGTTAATCCATAATCGATGCTTTTTTGTAAATTATTATAATTAAAAATATTATCCTCCACAATGGTTCCTCCTGCCACCAGCAATTCACGCTTTTTGCGACTATTTTGTAAATTATGCCTTATCTTATCGCCAAAAGTCGATCTGTATTGATGGTATCCATCAATAAGAATACCGTTTTTAAAATAAAATTGTGTGGTGGTTGTTGCTTTCTCATCAATATTGTTACGGCCCTTTAAAATTAATTGTGTTGGTGACATTGTTTTTCTAGAGGAAACGGATGAATGTGTTGTCGTTATCTGATTTCCATTGTGATCAAATTTATGTGCGTGATGATGCTTATGATTCCTGTGAGCCTTTCCTGCAGATAAAGCCACTTTGTACAACTGAAGCATTGTAATTTCCCCTATCATGCCTTCACTCTCTGAAATACATAAAAGTAACAATTTTATTTAGCAATATGATTTAGAAAAGGTAATCTTCCTATATCTACTGATAGCTGACCAATTTAACCACATTTCTTAAATTCTGTCGTAAAAACTGTAACTAATTAAAATTGTTTTAAATAGCTGATTTTTAATTTAAGAAGATTAAACGGTATTTGTTTTTTGCTTATTTTTCGTAAAATCTAAAAGCGAATTTGTTTTTGTTAGAACTTAAAATGTGCTTATCATTATTTATTTAATCGCATCGTTGACATACATATCCCTAAGTTAACATTTTCATTTTAATGTGATAGTGGTTTCGAGTTTTGGGGATACAATATTTACCTACTATAAAGATTTTCCTACTGTATTGTTACAAAGCACTTCAATAGATGTAGGTGCGGTGTTGCCACATCTTAAGAACTTCCCCAACAACTGGGAATTTTTTCACAATCTGGCAACACTTCCTCCACACCCCCTGGGGGTGTCTGGGGTGACCCCCCACAGGCGAAGTCTCAACCCTCTAGGACCAGAAATAACGAAGTTACCAACTTGTACCCCGTCGGAACGGATAACTGAGGTCTGCACATTCCGAACACCCTGTATATACACCCTGTATGCGCAGAGAACCCTTACACCCTGTATACACAGAGAGATCTTATATTACGAAAAACACCTCTTGTGTAACATAGGAGTGATGACCACATTTGGATCATCCTGTATATACATCCCCTGTATACACACGGGACCGATCTGTATTCACAGAACCTTCTAGCAAAAGAAGGTCCGGGAACATTCTGGAATGGAACGTTCCAGAAACCTGATGGAAGGTACGGCGAGTATATAAACGCGAAAGCAAGCCAGCCAGTTCAGTTCAGTTAGAGAATGTTGTAGTGACTCGAAGAAGCAGTAACTAGTGTGAAGTGTTATAGAGTAGCGACTGTAGTTTCAGTGTATTAGCGACTTTTGTACAAATTAGTGATTGTAAGGCCAGATAAACTAAGTGTTTTGTGAGAGAGACATTCTAGAACTTTTATTGTATCCATATTTAGAGAGTAAATAAAGTTGTTTTGTTAAAATTAAAAGTCTCACTTATCCAGAACCCGGAGAAAACGCAACAGTATAATCTTATGTTCATACAGGATTTCCAGTTACTATTGTAAGTATTGAATACTTAGAGACAGAAAAAAAAGCTGCATAAAGTATTAATACAACTGCGGGATTATTTGCAAACCAAAAATTTTATTAATAATATGTAGAAAGGCCCTGGTGCATAAATTGCATTAAAGCAGCGAATTTTCATAAACTTGCATTTTATTTTTTTGAGCGGTCCAGATCTTTTGTGCGTCGCTTTTGATTTTTTATTAAGTGATCCCAGTAGAACACCCACGTTTCATTGATCGTTACAGTTTGGAAATAAGATCTTGGTCACGGGTTACAGCCGCCTAGATTTCTTACTTCTAACCTACCTTGTACCAGAATTTTATTTGATAATATGATGAAGTCTTTACTACGACGTCGTCCTGAGGGTCACGTTAAAAAATTATGTTATAATAATTCTGAGATAAAAAAGTCAGAATCCTGAAAGAAAAAGTCAGAATTATGTGATAAAAACTCAGAATTCTGGCATAACAACTCAGAATTCTGAGATAAAAAGTCAGAATTCTGAGATAAAAAAGTCAGAATTCGGACATAAAAAGTCAGAATTCTGAGATAAAAAGGTCCGAATTTTGACAAAGGCAATGTCACAGTTATTATGAATAAGGATCAGTATATTGAGCTTTCCAATTCTTTACTTTCTGACGAAAATTTTTACAAAAAATTAACCACAAATCCAACATCCACCTTTCAACAACAAGCTAATAAAATAGTTTCTAAATTAAAAAACAATATTTTTATTACACAATTTTTGGAACTCCAATGGGTGCTTGTATCTCTCCAATTATTGCACAATATGTTATAGATGATTTACTTGAAACAAGTATACCAAAATTAAATTTCAATATTCCTTTTTTTTTTTAATATGTTGACGACATTATTTGTAGTATTCCTCTAAATTCAACAACTCACATTTTAGATGTTTTTAATTCTTACAACCAATTTATTAAATTTACATTAGAAGAGGAAACAGATAACAGTGTACCATTCCTAGATACAAAATTAATTAGAACAAACGATAACAACATAATTTTGGATTGGTACATAAAGCCAACTAATTCTCAAAGGTATATTAATTTTCATTCGGATCATTTATTTAAAACTAAAATCAACATTTTATTAGGTTTCAAAAATAGAATATTAAAGATATGCCATCCTTCTTTTCTTGAAAAAAATAAGAAAACTTTATAATATTTTTGTTAACAACTCTTACCCTCCCAAACCACTTAATAAACTCTTATACAATTGTTCAAACAATCACCATTGCAATACAAGACAGTCTCTACAAACAGTATCAAATTTATTTGATAGACATAACACGCTTATAACTTCGAATTCGGAAACAACTAACTCTTTTTACATATCAATCCCATACATTACGAGTATTTCCAATAGGTTAAAGTTTATATTTAAAGGTGAAACCAATTTTAAAGTAACGTTATGATATTTAAAAAACAATTAATAACATTTTCAGTAAACTTAAAAGTAAGAATGACATTTCCAAAGTGTCTGGAGTGGTATATTGTATTCCATGTAATAATTGTAGTTTAAGATACATTGGCCAAACAAGCAGAGTCCTCAAAGATAGATTAACATAGCACAAAAGTGACATACGCTTACAAAAAAGAACCTCTGTCTGAACATAATCTCGACACTGGCCACAATATAAATTTTAGTAATGTTTTTATTTTACACTGTGAAACCTTAAGTAATAAAAGAATGTGTTTAGAATAATTTGAAATTACTTTTAACGACAATTTAATAAACTTAAAGAAAGATAAAAAATTTAGAAATCGCTTATATTTCCTAGACAAAAACAAAAAACTCTGGACGCAGCAAGTGCGTTATGGTAGTAAATTTTCATAAAAATGTTTTTATTGCAAATATGTGTTTTCTTTTTAAGAAAGCAGGCATTAATTTTGGTTACCAGTATAACCTATATAGTAAAAACAATGTGCCATGTTTCATAAAAACTCGGAAAACTCGTGTCTTGGTCAACCTTATAGGTTAATAGCAAATTGGGCTATTCAAATATGAAGCATTTAATCAAAATTCGCTACCATAACGCCCTTGCTGCATCCAGAATTTCTTTTCTTACAAACATGCATTATATTTCGATGGAAAATGCAATAACATAAGGCATGTTCGATTAAAAAAAAAGAAAATTTGTATCACCAACGACTTATGGGCCATCCTGTGGTTGTAGAAATATTTTTTTAAGATGTAGCTCAAGCCACCCGATAATTAATATATATACACATTTTTTCATATCTTGTATAATAACAGATATATTGAGCTTTATTGATTTTTTACGAAAATTCGACAAAAATTATATACCATTAAACGATAAACTCTATAGCTAAGACTACTACCGAGCATCAGAGAAAGGGTCTACTTGAAATGAATTTTCTGGTAACATTTTAGTAAAATGAAGGACAATGACGGTTGAAACTAAGACTTCAGGGTTTGTAAAACATCCTTCTTGAGACATTTGATTTCCATAGCCCGTATTAGATTCAAGTTATTTGCCTAAATGTTGCCGATTTTGACGTTTTAAATCGCAACTTTGACGTTTTGAAGAAAACCCCAATTTATTTATCTTTAAATGCCTATAACTTTTGTCTTTTGACCTACATAGCTAATTTTTGGTAGGTAACTTACCTATAAGGATATAAACCAAATTTGGTTGCCCTTGCTTTGTTAATTCCGGAGATATAAAATTTTTTCGAAAGAAAACACAAAATTGTCCGGGAAAACCTGAGCAGATTTTTCTGGCTAACAAACTTATCCAAGCCATTTGCAAAAGGAATTTATTCACCAAATTTAATCAAAATCGCCCCATTATTTTTTGAGTTATCGGTGTGAGATATATATATATATATATATATATATATATATATATATATATTGAAACTGACCCAGATATGTGTTTTGGTGGGCCTAATTAGCGCTCATTTGAAGAAATTTTTTCAAAATTCAAAAGTCGGGATCTCCTCATTAGTGAACTTTTTTTAAGGAAATTCACTAAAACAAATTCAAATAATCAATAGTTAGCTTATATGTCAGTTTAAAACTTTTCCACTTCAATCAAATTTAAATAAATTTTTTGTTCATATTTGTTATTGCATAATTAGTCATAGTAAAACTCACGTTATATGTAAGTATTTTAAAGTTTTATATTTTTCCTAGATAAATTGTAAACTTATCTTTCTATGTTGTAGCCTTGAGAATGGAATAAATTTTTCCGAAAGCTCGGCTTTTAATAAAAAGTTTTATTTTGCAACTGACGGCTTTCCCACAATTTTTGAGTAAATAATACTATTACCGTCACAAAAACTTAATACTATATATATATATATATATATATATATATATATATATATATATATATATATATATATATATATATATATATATATATATATATATATATAAACATATGAAAACTGAAGCTGACCCTGGATATGGGTTCTAGGGGGCTTAGTTCGCGGTCATTTGAAGAAATTTTTTCAAAATTCAAAAGTCTAGATCTCATTAATGAATTTTTTTAAAGAAAATTCACTAAAAACGACAATTTTAAGAAGACAACACTAATAATAGCTGTTACTTTATCCATATGTCCCTTTAATTTCCTAAAAAAATGTTTCATTGTCAGGACGCATACCTAACTCTTTTTGTAAATATAACAAAACCATAAGTATACAAAAGCCGAAAGAACCAATTTAAAAATTATATTTTTACGTTATTGGTTTATTCTAAAAGCATTTTTCAGTTAATTACAGTTGTAAATCTCAAAGTGTTAGCAAGAATATTGGTCAAAAGACAATAATATAATCTATACCTATCGATAAAAGAGTTTCCTCCAGCGGTTATGAAATGAACTTTTAAGGTATATAGGTATGTATAAAATAAGTTATGTTTAATTCTTTCAAACAGGAACAATACGTGTGCAATCAGGACTGTTAAAAATTGTAAAAATATTGCAAAATTTGAAAATAATTTAATAAATATTACTTATTTAAAATCCAAACTTAAAAATTAATAATGAATATATAAACCTTGGATAAATGATTATGTCATGCGAATGGCCATACCACGTTGAATATACCGATTCTCGTCCGATCACCGAAGTTAAGCAACATCGGACACGGTCAGTGTTTCGATTGGTGACCGCCTGGGAACACCGTGTTCTGTTGCCTTTTTGTTCTTAGGCAGTTACATTTCTGTATTGTTCTTATTAGCGAATTTTTGTTTAAAAAAATTCTCTAATAGAGAGGAATCGATGGTGAAACTTTGCAAAAATGTTATCAAATGAGCGCGAATTTGGGCCCCTAGAACCCGAAACCAAGGCCCGTTTAATTTTTTTGTTTATATATATATATATATATATATATATATATATATATATATATATATATATATATATATATATATATATATATATATATATATATATATATATATATATATATGTGTGTGTGTGTGTTTGTGTGTGTGAGTGTGTATCCACACTATAATTTAAAAAGGTATTAACCGATTTTGATGAAACTCGGCAAGAATCTTTTTTTATTAATAGCTTGGAAAAGTTCGTTAGCCAGCCCTATCGGACCAGTTTGTCCGAAAAGAAAATTAAATTTTCCGAAAAAACTTTTGTATCTCAAAAAAATAACCAAGCTATTTTGATGTAATTTGGTTGGTATGTTGCCCTCGTAAATACCTTACTCCACCAAAATTCAACTTTTTAGGTTTATAGAAAATTGAGTTATACAAATTTGAAGCATTTAATAAAAATTCGCTACCATAACGCACTTGCTGCGTCACGAAATTTTCTCTTTGTTTTCAGATTGACACTGAAGCACCTGCATGTTAGCGGGAAGTCAGATTCGGTGGGAATTTATTTTACAAAAGTTGGTGATAGACTGGCAGTAGTAAACTTCTGCAGTAGATTATTGCATGCTTCTGAAAAATTAAAAGATGGGTTTGTAGAAAAACCAAGAGCCAAGGTTTTAAGAACACATCAAGACACCATAGGATCTAAATAATTAGAAAATTTTTAAAGATACAAGCTTAATTGAGACAGACATTTAAAATGGCGACAGAAATTACAATCAAGAGGGTGATGGGGGGGGGGGGGGTCTATTGGTAAAGCCAGTACATCACTGTCTGAAATTTTATAAACTGGAAAAACTTTTTTTTTTCTAAATGAAGTTTCTAAGATAGGACATGGTTAAAAATTTACGTTCTATTACCAGATTTTCAGTACGACTAAATCGTCCCGATTTAGACCCTAAGATCTGCTGCATAGAGTGGAACCTGCGATGAGCACTGATATCTGCCACATAACAAAATTCAGTAGGATTAGGTTCTATTTAACTTTCTGCTTTAGCGATAACATTTGAATTAAATCAAGATATTAACTTGTGTGTTAAAATACACTTATGTTAACTGCTATATACATCCCTCAGAAACTCAGAATACTTCAAACAAAATGTAAAATATGATTTGGCTGGAGGATAATATTCAATGTGCACTACACTAAGACAACCCTCAGGTTTATTCAAATCGAATTGGTTGCCCATCGATTCACCCTAAACAAGACATTTCATGTTGTACTGGCTGAGATATAAACAAAGGACAAAAAATTAATTTAGGTTTTTCAGTTCTTTACAAGATATAAAAAAAATTCACAGGCACCTACTAAATTCTATATCCAATCTAACGAATGTTCTGTCTTCCAATAATAATGACACATACACATTTAGAGCTACAATATATGTACGAACTATATACAATCTTAAAACTATTATTATTATGGGATGGAATTCAGAATGAAATAAACTATTGCGAAAGCTCGGCATTTAATAAAGAGTTTTATTTTGCAACTGACGGATTTCCCACAATTTTTTAAGTAAATAACAATATTACCGTCACAAAAACTGAATACTATATATATATATATATATATATATATATATATATATATATATATATATATATATATATATATATATATATATATATATAACGTATACAAATAAAAAATCACAGAAAGTACAGCAAACAAATAAAGTGTCATGGTTCATCATCAGCCCACTACAGACTCTCATCGTTCGTGTGTGATCTATGTCTGAAATTGTACGTGACGTCTGTTTGTTTGTTGGGCTTCTATTGGTTGGTTTCCAGTTCTCTGATTGGTTGTGTTTTCGGTCTGTGTCGATTGTATCGGTGTCCTGTTTTGGTTATTGTTTTATGATAATTTGCTAATTTGTATGGCTTTTATTCAGTTTTGTTTAAATGTTGTACTTGAATTTGTTCCGGGATCAATTGCTTCTTATTGTTTGTTTGTTGAGTGTAGTATTGTTCCCAGATTTTCATTTCTTTTGTGGTCTTTAATATATTTTATTGGTTGTAATTGTTTTATATCTGGTTTTTGGTGTTTTCTGTTGTGAATGTGTGTAGCTACGTTTGATTTGTAACTAGGTATGTGGATTTTATCTAATGCTGGGATATGTTCCTTGAATCTTGTTTTTATTGATTTTTATAGGAATGACACAACGGAAACAAGATTCAAGGAACATATAACAGCATTAGATAAAATCCACATACCTAGTTATACACACATTCACAATAGAAAACACCAAAAACCAGATATCAACCAATTACAACTAATAAAACATATTAAAACCAAAAAAAAAAAAAATGGAAATCTGGGAAGAATATTACATTTAACAAACAAACAATAAGAAACCATTAATCGCAGAACAGATCCAAGTACAAATATTTAAACAAAGCTTAATAAAATCCTTACAAATCGACAAATTATCATGCCACAATAATCAAAATAGGACACCGATACAATCGACACAGACAGAAAACACAATCAATCAGAGAACTGTAAACTGACCAATAGAAGCTCAACACGCAGACGTCACATACAACTTCAGACATAGACCACGCAGGAACGATCAGACTCAGTAGTGGGCTGATGATGAACTAGGACGTTTCGAAACTGCAGTCCACGCAAGCAAATAAAAAATCACAAAAAGTACAGCAAACAAATAAAGTGTGTATATATATAAAGTATGTGGCAGATCTGAGGATCTAAATCGGGACGATTTAGTTGTACTGAAAATCTGGTAACAGAACGTAAATTATATCTTAGGAACTCCATTTGCAAAAATTTAGCTTTTCCAGTTTGTAAAATTTTACAGAGTGATGTACTGGCCTTACCAATAATATTTTGCAACTGACGGCTTACCCAAAAATTTTTAAGTAAATAACAATATTACCGTTACAAAAACTGAATACTATATATATATATATATATATATATATATATATATATATATATATATATATATATATATATATATATATATATATATATATATATATATATATATATTAAACGTATACAAATAAAAAATCACAAAAAGTACAGCAAACAAATAAAGTATCATGGTTCATCATCAGCCCACTACTGACTCTCATCGTTCGTGTGTGATCTATGTCTGAAATTGTACGTGACGTCTGCTTGTTGGGCTTCTATTGGTTGGTTTCCAGTTCTCTGATTGGTTGTGTTTTCGGTCTGTGTCGACTGTATCGGTGTCCTGTTTTGGTTATTGTTGTATGATAATTTGTCTGTTTGTATGGCTTCTATTCAGTTTTGTTTAAATGTTGTACTTGGATTTGTTCCGGGATCAATTGTTTCTTATTGTTTGTTTGTTGAGTGTAGTATTGTTCCCAGATTTCCTTTTTTTGTGGTCTTTAATATATTTTATTGGTTGTAATTGTTTTATATCTGGTTTTTGGTGTTTTCTGTTGTGAATGTGTGTAGATACGTTTGATTTGTAACTAGGTATGTGGATTTTATCTAATGCTCGGATATGTTCCTTGAATCTTGTTTCTATTGATTTTTATGGGAATGACAAAAAAATCAATGGAAACAAGATTCAAGGAACAAATAACAGCATTAGATAAAATCCACATACCTAGTTACAAATAAAATGTAGCTACACACATTCGCAACAGAAAACATAAAAAACCAGATATCAACCAATTACAACTAATAAAACATATTAAAGAAAAAAAATGGAAATCTGGGAAGAATATTACATTTAACAAACAAACAATAAGAAACCATTAATCCCAGAACAGATCCAAGTACAAATATTTAAACAAAGCTTAATAAAAGCCATACAAATAGACAAATTAGCATGACACAATAATCGAAACAGGACACCGATACAATCGACACAGACAGATCAGAGTCAGTAGTGGGCTGATGATGAACCAGGACGTTTTAAACTGCAGTCCGCGCAAGCAAATAAAAAGGCACAAAATGTACAGCAAACAAATAAAGTGTGTATATATATATATATATATATATATATATATATATATATATATATATATATATATATATATATATATATATATATATATATATATATATATATATATATATATATATTGTACAGAGTCACCCATAAAACATGGTGTAAACTGTACAAAGTACAAACAATCAAAAAAAAGTATACACCCATCTATAGGGTGATCAATTTCATATAAATCACATTCATATAATAATAATAATCTAAATAAAATAAAAATTAATATAAAAAATAAGTAAAATTATAAAGCCAATCAAAATTCGATTAAGTAAAATCATAATTTAATATATATATATATATATATATATATATATATATATATATATATATATATATATATATATATATATATATATATATATATATAAGTTTGTGGCAGTTCTGAGGGTCTAAATCAGGACGATTTAGTTGTACTGAAAATCTGGTAATAGAACGTAAATTCTATCTTAGGATCTCCATTCGCAAAAATTTAGCTTTTCCAGTTTGTAAAATTTTACAGAGTGATGTACTGGCGTTACCAATAACCCCCGCCCCCCAATAATTTTTTTGATTGTGGTTTCTGTCACCGTTTTATATGTGTGTCCCATGTGTGTCCCAATTAACCTTCTTTCCTTCAGTTTTAGTGAATTTTTATTTAAAAATATTCACTAATAGAGAGGTATCGATGGTGAGACTTTGCAAAAATTTTTGCAAATGAGCGCGAATTTGGGCCCCTAGAACCCATATCCGGGGTCAGTTTCGATTTTTATATGTATATATATGTATATATATATATATATATATATATATATATATATATATATATATATATATATATATATATATATATATATATATGTATGTATGTATCCAACCGCTAACTCAAAAAATAATTAACCGATTTTAATAAAACTCGGCAAGTGTCCTTCTTTTATTAATAGCTTGGATGAGTTGGTTAGCCAGAAAGACCCAACTATGTGCCAATATTCAGCTTTCTAGGGTTACAGAAAATTAAGCTATTCAACATTTATGTTTAGATTCACCGCCTTTCATTGAATACTTTATATGAGATCTAGTTGTGGTTGTCATGGTAACGTAGCATATGATTATTATTGCGCAAGTCTGTTAGACGCTGTAACTGACATTTACCGTATGCCGTACGATCTCATATCATTATATGAGATCGTTTATATTATGTTTCCCTACAATTATTTTTTTTCGAACAGCCTTATTTTATTGCATTTTTTATCGAAATATGTTTGTAAGAAAAAAAATTAAGACGCAGTAAGTGCGTTTTGGTAGCAAATTTTCATTATATGCTTCAAATTTCAATAACTCGATTTGCTATTAACCTAAGATTTGTTGGTTAGAAAACCAACGTTTAAGGTATATTGTCGGAAAATTTTTGTACATTTTCAAACAATAAGTTATTTTGATAAAATATGGCACATTGTTTCTACTATATATTTTGATCATAACCTTATCTCGTTTCTGTGCTTCTGTGTGCTCTGGAGAATGCATTAACAAGTCGTTATTGTAGTGTAAAATAATATTGTATTGAAAAAACTGGTTTCTTGGTCAACCTTATAGGTTAATAGCAAATTCAGCTATTCAAATTTGAAGCATTTAATGAAAATTCGCTACCATAACGCACTTGCTGCGTCCCTAATTTTTTTCTAATTTATTTGATCCTATGGTGTCTTGATTTGTTCTTAAAACTTTTGCTCTTGGTTTTTATAGCAACCCATCTCTTCATTTCTCAGAAGCCTACAATAATCGACTGCAGAAGTTTACTACTGACAGTCTATCTCCAACTTTTGTCACATAAATTCCTACCAAATCTGACTCCCCAAACATGCAGGTGCTTCAATGTCAATCAGAAAACAAAAGAGAAAATAACTTTATTCATATTTCTTAAAAATTGTTATAGTGTGTATTTTTTAGTGGTAACAATAAGATATGTATCATAGCTAGAGTATTATTAAATTGTGAAAAAAATAATGCCCTTTCTTTGTTATTTCCGGAGATTAAAATTTTTTTCCGAAAGGAAACACAAAATTTTCACGGAAAACCTGGGCCAATATTTCTAGCTAACGAACTTGTCCAAGCTACTTGCAAAAAGAAAGATACTCACAAAATTTGAACAAAATCGGCCCACTCGTTTTTGAGGTTATCGGTGTGATACATACACGAGCACACACACACACACAAATATATATATATATATATATATATATATATATATATATATATATATATATATATATATATATATATATATATATATATATATATATATATATATATATATATATATATATATATATATATATATATATATACCTATATCATATGTGGTCATGCGCTGCAGCGAGTAAGTCGATTTGTGTTTCGCTCCAGCAGATTATAGTGAATAAAAGTGAGTTAAATCCCGATTAAAATTGAAAGTTCGTGGCTGACAATATTGTCGGCCAGTTATCTAAGTGCACAAGTGTTTACACGCCTTAAAGAGATTTAGTTAGCAAGAAATCTTTGAAACAAAACTTCAAACTACAATACAGGAAATTCACTAGAGAATTTATAGTTCGACCATACTAATAAAATGGGTCTCACCAGAGCACAGGAAGAAGAACTAGGTAATATTGTTTCAAGAGAAGTAACCAGGTGTTTACAAGATGCAAATGTATTGGACAAACTTGTTAAGGAAATGGCGACAATTATGTTGGATAGCCTAGAATCCAAGTTAGATGAGATAATTAATAAACAAAGCAGAACTGAAAGTCAGGTTAAAGTTTTGAAACAAGAAAACGAAGAACTGAAAGACAAAGTTGATGAGCTAGAACAAAGGCTGCTATGTGCTAATACAGACAGAATACAAGGTCTGGAAAAACTCGATAACGAAGATGCAAAAGGTAAAATGAAGACGTTTTTTAAAGAAAAATTAAATCTACAAATGGAAGAGGATGATTTCATCCAGTGTTACAGGATAGGCAAAAACAGAGTAGGCAATAAACCAAGGCAGAATGTTGTAAAGTTTGCCAATGAAAAGAAGTTTAATGATCTGATGATAAACAAGGGCTTACTTAGGAATACAAAGGTATATATTACAGAGGAATTAACAAAGAGAAGGTTGGGACTCTTCCAGGAAGCCAAATAAAAAATTGGAAAAAAAATGGATGGATATGGATGGGAAATATATACACAAAGATAGATGGCAAAAAAACTGGGATAAAAACGGTTTTGGATTTGCAGAATATATTTCAGTGATGTTGGAACGTTAGCACACAAAAAGTTGATTTTTAGAACGCAAATAAGTTGGGGATACTGTATACATTTCTTTTGTTTTTGAGTGGTGATAATTTTAAGAAAGCTATTGTATAGGTTTATTTGTTGGGTAGAGCTATAATTGTAAGTAAATATCAAGATATATATTACCATTATAGATGGGTTGAAATTATTGGAATAATTATCAGTGGCTCTGATATCTTATCTGAGAATAAATAAAAATTCTGGACGCAGCAAGTGCGTTATGGTAGTGAATATTCATAAAAATGTTTTTAATAACAAATATGTGTGTTTTTTTTAAGAAAGCAGGCATCAAATTTGGTTACCAGTATAACCTATATAGTAAAAAACAATGTGCCTTGTTTCATCAAAATAACTTTATTGTGTGAAAAAGTACAAAAAATTCCAAAAGTAAACTTAAAGTGTTCCCGAAAAAACACGTTTCTTGATCAACCTTATAGGTTAATAGCAAATTGAGCTGTTCAAATATGAAACATTTGAACAAAATTCGCTACCATAACGCACTTGCTGCGTCCAGAATTTCTTTTCTTACAAACATGCATTATATTTCGATGGAAAATGCAAAAATGCAATAACATAAGGCGTGTTTGATTAAAAAAAATGGAAATTTGTATCACCAACGACTTATGGGCCATCCTGTGATTGTAGAAATATTATTTTAAGATGTAGCTCAAGACACCCTATAATTAACATATACAAAAATTTTTTATATCTTATATAATAACGGATATATTGAGCTTTATTGATTTTTTACAAAAATTGGACAAAAACTATATACCATTGAACGATAGACTCTATAGCTAAGGCTACTGCCAAGCATCAGAGACAGGGTCTATTTGAAATAAATTTTCTGGGAATATTTTAGTAAAATGAAGGATAATGACGATTGAAACTAAGACTTTAGGGTTTGTAAAACATCCTTTTTGAGACATTTTATTTCCATAGCCCGTATTAGATTCAAGTTCTTTGCCTAAATGTTGCCAATTTTGACATTTTAAATCGCCACTTTGACGTTTTGAGGAAAACCCCAATTTATTTTTCTTTAAATGCCTAAAACTTTTTTGTCTTTTTACCTACATAGCTAATAGGCACCTTACCTATAAGGATGTAAACCTGCGTGCCAAATTTGGTTGCCCTTACTTTGTTAATTCCGGAGATATAATTTTTTTTCGAAAGAAAACACAAAATTTTCCGGGAAAACCTGGGCAGATATTCCTGGCTAACGAACTCATCCAAGCCATTTGCAACAGGAATTTTTTCACCAAATTTAATCAAAATCGGCCCATTATTTTTTGAGTTATCGGTGTGATACATATATATATATATATATATATATATATATATATATATATATATATATATATATATATATATATATATATATATATATAAACATATAAAAATTGAAACTGACCCCGGATATGTTTTCTGGAGGGCCTAATTAGCGCTCATTTGAAGAAATTTTTTCAAAATTCAAAAGTCGGGATCTCCTCATTAGTGAATTTTTTTAAGAAAATTCACTAAAAGAGGATAACATTTTAAAATATACTAATAAGGAAAATAATACTTGTTTATTTTGTTCTAAATAACAGAAAGGGAGATATATTATAATACCGAAGTAACTTGTTTTGGTTTGTTAATAAGCTTTTGGTCCCTCAAAACCATGAACAAAGTAATATACAGGATTGTTTTATTCAGCTTTTATAATATTTCGGCTAATTATTATAACAGATTATTTTCAGTGAATTTTCTTAAAAAAAATCATCAATGAGGAGATCCCGACTTTTGAATTTTGAAAATATTTCTTTAAATGAGCGCTAATTAGGCCGCCCAGAACACATATCCGGGGACAGTTTTAATTTTTATATGTTTATATATATATATATATATATATATATATATATATATATATATATATATATATATATATATATATATATATATATATATATATATATATATATATATATATATATATATATATATATATATATATATGTCTGTCTCTGTGTGTGTGTGTGTGTGTGTGTGTGTGTGTGTGTGTGTATCACACCGATAACTCAAAAAATAATGGGCCGATTTTGACTAAATTTGGCGAGTTCCTTCCTTTTGCAAATGGCTTGGATAAGTTCGTTAGCCAGGAAAATCGGCCCAGGTTTTCCTGGATTTTTTTTTCTTTTCTTTCGAAAAAAAAATCATATCTCCCGAATCAACAAAGTAAGGGCAACGAAATTTGGTAGCGGGTTTATATAATTATATGTAAGTTACCGACCAAAATGTAGCTATGTAGATCAAAAGACAAAAAAGTTATGGGCATTTAAAGAAAAATAAATTCGGGTTTTCCTCAAAACGTCAAAGTGACAATTTAAAACGTCAAAATTCGCAACATTTAGGCAAAGAACTTGAATCTAATACGGACTATGGAAAGAAAATGTCTCAAGAAGAATGTTTTACAAACCCTGAAGTCTTAGTTTCAGCCGTCATTGTCCATCATTTTACTAAAATGTTTCCAGAAAATTCATTTCAAATAGACCCTTTCTCTGATGCTTGGCAGTAGCCTTAGTTATAGAGTTTATCGTTTAATGGTATATCATTTTTGTGGAATTTGCGTAAAAAATCAATAAAACTCAATATATCCGTTATTATACAAGATATGAAAAAATATTGTATACATTAATTATAGGGTGTCTTGAGCTACATCTTAAAAAATTATTTCTACAATCACAGGGTTGGTGATACAAATTATATATTTTTAGTCGAAAACGCCTTATGTTTTTGCATTTTCCATCGAAATATAATGCATGTTTGTAAGTTTGGAAATTCTGGACGCAGCAAATGCGTTATGGTAGCGAATTTTGATTAAATGCTTCATATTTGAAAAGCTCAATTTGCTATTAACCTATAAGATTGACCAAGAAACTGATTTTTTTGGTTACACATTGTTTCTACTATATATGTTATACTGGTAATCAAATTTGATGCCTGCTTTCTGAAAAAAAACACACATATTTGCTATTAAAAACATTTTAATGAAAATTCACTACCATAACGCACCTGCTGCGTCCAGAGATTTTTGTTAATTTTGACTGTGAGGATATCTGATCGTCTGTTGCTGGCTACGAATATTGGTATATTTTTCGGGTTTCTTATTGTCTTTTGTCTTTTGGAGCACCTATACCGCAAATATAAGTAAATAAATAAGATATGAATGAGGTTGATGAATTTTTGGATGTTTTAAATGCATGCGAATTTAATGAACAAACAATATATGTACTTTGGAAAGTTTTGGTAACGAAAGTACTACTGCTAATGGATTGGATTTCTCAGTAATGCACATGAAGGTGAGGAGTATAAGAAAACATTTTGATGAGTTTTTAGTTCTGTTAAAGGGTTGTCCAAAAAAAAATTTGACTGTATAATTTTGAGTGAGACCTGGTCTGTACCTGATATGAATATTTTTATGATTGAGGGTTTTTATGTGGTTTATAGGTAAATGCAATCAAAATGATGGCTTTATTATGTACGTAAAAAGCAGCTACAATTCAGACATTAGTAAAATAAAGTTTGGTGAAGTTACATCTGTTAGCTCAGTTGTAAAATTCCATCAAAAGTCTATTAGTATTATCGGTATGTATAGGTCACCATCAACAGGCGGGGACACTTTCCTGGATAATATGAGTGCATTTTTGGACAAGAAAAGAAATTTTGACATTGACATAATAGCTGGAGATATTAAACTTGACATATTAAACTTGAAAACCCCTACTAATATCAAGTACGTAAATATTTTTGAGAAGTATGGATATGTGTCACAAATAAATTTGCCTAGTAGAGTAGCCAAAGATTCTGAGACATGTATAGATCATATTTTTGTTAGGCTGGCAAGAGTATTGCAAAGCAATACGGGGGGTCGGAAATATCAATCAGGCCTTGTGTCCTGCAGACCAGTGTCACGGATCACTACAGCTGCTTTGTGGATTTTATGGTCCAAAATAATGCAGGTACCCTGAAGTCTGCTGAAGTTCACACAAAAGTTAAAACAAAAAAAGTTGTGGACAGGGAAATTTTTTCTCAACACTTAGAATCAGAAGACTAGATTGTTTTCCAGGACATGGAGGATGTACAGGTAATGACTGACCACCTGACGGATATATTTACTGGCGCTATTAACGGAGCGACAAATATTACCACCATCGTTAAAAGAAATAAGCAACCTTGGATAACACACGGGTTAATCACCTCGCTTAGAGTGAGAAACAAATTGAGATTAAAGTGGCTTAATTATAAAAATAACCAGGCTTTAGAAAATCAGCATAAAATCTATAAAAATAAGTTAAAAACCTGATTAGGGAGACAAGAAACAACTACCATAGAAACCAAATTAGATTGTCAGAAAAAAATAAAAGCAAGGTTTGGAATACGCTTAATGAAATAACAAACAGGCGAAAGAAGGAGGTACAGAGAATTACATCAGTAAAATTAGCGAATGGTTCGACCACTAAAATCGGTTCACAAATTGCTAACGCCTTTAACGAATTTTTTATTGGTTTCGGGCAAGGGCAGGACAGGGCAGGAAACAAGAATTATAGTGGGAAAAGCTATAAACGGACAATGTTTCTTCAAGCACTTTTTATTTAAACCCGGTTACAAACAATGAAGTCAAAGAAGTTATTAGCTCCTTAAAAAATAATTCTACACCTGGAGAGGATGGCATAACATCTTACTACGTTAAAATAGCACACTAGTTTGTGGTAGGGGCATTGGTGATTATAATAAACAAAATATTTGAGACAGGAAAAATCCCACTGCAATTTAAAAAAGGTGTTGTTATGCCAATACATAAAACAGGTGACCAACTGCTAATGGAAAACTATAGACCCATTAGTCTAATAAATACGTTCGCAAAGATTATTGAAAAGTGTCTTAAAAAAGAGTAATTCGCTTTCTTGACAAATGTAGTATTCTCTGCCAGAACCAGTATGGTTTTAGAACAGGTTTATCCACAGAAAATGCTCTTCATAAACTAAAGACAACTATTGTGGGCAATTTTTAAAACAATAGGAAAGTCATCGGAGTCTTTCTTGATCTTCAGAAAGCTTTTGATACGGTCTCTCATCAAACCCTTTTGAGTAAGTTAGAAAACATTGGTTTTAGAGGAGTTGCGTTGAGTTTGTTTGAAAACTATTTGAAAAACAGGCAACAAGTAATGAGATTAGATAGCAACACAAACGAACCATTGGCAATAAAAAGAGGAGTCCCACAAGGAACAATTTTGGGTCCAGTTTTGTTCTTGATATACATCAATGATGCTCTGACAGTTTTTGACGACGATAATGTATCCTTAATTTCATACGCAGACGATACAGTTCTGCTCTCTGATGGGATTAACTGGCCCGAGACAATCCGAAGTGCGGCATTATTGATTGGGGAGCTCAACCGTAGGCTGAACCATGACAGTTTGTATCTTAACGTCAAAAAAACAAAGTATATTGCGTTCTCGCCAACATCCGCTGGACTTGGAACAATGCCAGATATAGTTATCCCGGGACACACTGAACCTATCAAGAGTGTAGATAGTTTAAAGTACCTCGGTATTATGATAGATGAGAACTTAAAATGGCAAACGCACATAGAATATCTGAATAATAGGCTACGTAAGCTTATCTATATTTTTATGTTCTACGAGAGATAATGTCTCTAAATACTTTGCTTGACGTTTATGATGGTCTGGTAGCGTCCATATTACGATACGGAATATCCTGTTGGGGATCGGCTTATAAATCGACATTAAAACCCTTTTGCATAACACAGAATTTCATATTAGGAACTATACTAAACAGAGCAGTTGATTATCCCACAAAATTGTTATACAACTCAAATACGGTTGTTATGAATATTAAGGGGTTGTATATTCTAGCGCTCGTACAGTATACCCACGAGGAGGCCTTATTACAAGAGCAGACACAGCATCAATATCTAACAAGGCAGGTAACAAATAGAAATGTACTAACATCAAGATGTAAAAAAACTATTTCACGAAAAATTATTGACTTTCTTGGACCAAGATTATATAATATTGTACCAGCCAAACTTAAGATTATAGAAAAGAATTATAAATTTCGGAAAAAAAATAAAGGAATACATATTGAAAAATTACGAAAGATTAGAAATCTTAATACAGAATTTTTGAAAAAACTATGGTACATAAAAACAGCTTATAATTGTTGCTACAAATAAAGAGCAATGGAGGAGTGCTGCATACGTGGGTGTGTAAGTGTGGGCGTAGCGTTAGCGTGTGAGTATGTCGGGTATGTGTGAGTGTATGCTTGTGACTTATGGGATGATGTGCGAAGGCGGGAGCTAGTGAGTGTATGTGAGTAAGTATAAATGTGTGTATAAGCGACTTATGGGATGGTGTGGGAAGGTAGGAGCTAGTAAGTGGCTGTGGGTAAGTATAAATGCGTGTATAAGCGAGAGTGGTTGCTTTTGGCTGTGTATTGATTGGAGACAGGGTTGTCATCTGCTTGTGCCTGGAGTAGATTGGGTGGAAGACAGGACGGGTTCGAACAGAGAGACGTTAGAGGGATGGAAGCTTTAAGCGATTGTTGTTGACGGATATACCTAATTTATTCACACTGGAATAGAGTTGAGAGGGTGTGTGCAGTGGATGGAGGGATGCTTGAGAATTTAAATAATTTAAATAGCGAAGGACGGTCAGATGTCTAATGTAGGATTGTTGTAGTGTATGCTTTGATAGGATAACTAATTAACATTTTTGTTGTAAAGTTTAAGTACAAATTTGTATTAATTGTTGTTGGCAAATAAATAAAAAATATATATGTGTATATTATATATATATATATATATATATATATATATATATATATATATATATATATATATATATATATATATATATATATATATATATATATAACAACCGAAACTAACCCCGGATATGGGTTCTAAGGGTCCTAGTTTGCACTCATTTAAAGAATTTTTTTCAAAATTCAAAAGTCGGGATCTCCTCATTAGTGAATTTGTTTAAAGAAAATTCACTAAAACGCAAAATCTGATTTATTATGTAAAGCAGTGGCGCGCGTGGGGGTACTCTGAGGGTTATAATTTAGACAAAAAAAGGTTAAAAGTCAAAACTTCTGAAATTTTCCAACGGTTTTAAAAGATTCAAAGACTAATACAAAAATAAGGTATACTGGTAGAAATTCCATAGGATGTACAGTTTTCTAAAAAAATGGAGTAAAGATTGTTTGTTCACTAAAGACGCAGAAGTATTAATTTAGATTTTTAAACTGAAAGCTTACGTTGCTATGGATACAGCAAAAGTTGTCAACAGCAGTTTAAATTGTCAGAACTTTAAAACAATATTATTTTTTGCTTCCGTTATTCAACATTATGTCTTATAATCAGTATAGTTTAAATGAATTGGCTGACATGCATTTAGTATATGGAGACTGTGGATGTAATTCTTTAAAGTCTGCAAGGCGATATGCTGAAAAGTTTTCTGGTCGACAAGTTCCTTAGCACAGTAGTTTTGTTGCAATTGACCGAAGGTTTAGAGAAAAGGGTACCCTTCTACTTTATACTACTGAGCATGCTCGTCCACGATCTGCAAGGACTGCAGAGATGGAAGAAGCTGTTTTAAACGCGGTTGAAGAAAATCCACATACAAGCGTCAGAAGGATTGCTGCTGAAGTGAATGTATCCAAGTCTACAGTCCACAACGTCTTAAAAGAACAGCAACTACGGCCCTACCATCCAACTCGAGTACACGAAATTTTGCCCCAAGGTAACAATACCAGAATACGTTTCTGTGATTGGATCAGGAACAAACAGTTTGAAAATAATACCTTCTACGACACACTCCTATTTACTGACGAATCCTGTTTCACAAAAAATGGAGTACTAAATTTACATAACAACCATGAATGAAGTGACGCTAATCCAAAAGCAACCATTGTGCTCCTTTCCCAACATCAATTTTCCACAATGTGTTGGCTGGAATTGTCGGTGATCATTTATTAGGACCCGTTAAGCTACCTCACGCATAAAATGGGGTTCAGTATATAAATTTTTTAGAAAATACATTGCCTGGTCTATTAGAAGATTTGTCTTTGAATGTTATATATGTGGTTTATGCACGCTGGTGTACCACCATGATATGCTCAACCCGTGCGGCAATTTCTTAATAACCAGTTTGCTGGGCGCTAGTTACAGCACCCTGTATAATGCTGTGCCTATATCTCGTATTAGTATAGTAATAGGATGGAAGCAGTCGTTCACCGCGGAAATAATAAAACCGCTGATTAATTATAGTCAACATAATTATTTAGCTTAAGTTGTTTTACTTTATAATGTTAGCTAAGCATATCCGACTTTACATATACAAGTAAGATACAATATTATTTTAGAATATATTACGAGTGTTTCAACATTAAACATCGTGTATTTCTCCTTTGTTTTAAAATTATAATTAAACTTGAAATTTCGAAATATTTTTTGCTTGTTTTGAAGTGTCAAAAGGACATTATCCAAACTGGCGCAGTCGTTAGTATAGGATTAAGTGTATTTTTGACAAAAAAAAAATACAAATAAGATACACGTCGATTTTTATCGTTAAAAACCTGCAACTTAGAAAATATAAAGTGACGAACATCGTCAACGAGGAAGGACATCATCGCCAACCTCAACAGCAGAAGCCATCAACAGCAGAAGCCACCACCAACGGAAGACAACACAGCCACAAAAGGAAGGACATCATCGCCAACCTCGAAGGGCCAAGTCAAGTATAGATAGAAGTGACCAAAAATCGTCAGCGAAGAAGGACAACGTTGCCGACTTCATATTTAAGCGAATGGAAAAATTATTGTGAGTTATTTTTATTATCCTTTATAAATTTATCCCATAAATTTTATAATTGTGTATGTCTGACTCAGATAAAACTTTTAATAGCTTTTCTAGACAAAATATTATTAAACCAGCCAAATTAGTGTTAAATTTAGAAAATAATTTTACGTTAGAAAATAAAAATATTAAAATGAGCGAACAAAACGTTGCTGCACAAACCAAAATTGAATCTTATCATATTAATGCAATTCCCAGTTATGACGGGGATCAAGTCACTTTGACATTATTTATTTGAGCTTGTGAAAATTTCTTATCATCTTTTGTTGATACACAAAATTTAAATAATGACCGCAATTAGAATAATAGTTAATAAACTAGAGGAAAGAGCAAAATCTTTAATAGCTAGTAGAGAAGATGCCACAACTTCTCTTACAACAATATTTTTCAGACCAGAGAGATGAAGATTGTTTAGCTAGAGACTTAATGTTACTTAAACCTAATCAAAATGAAACGCCATATCAATTTGGTATGCGAATACAAGATGCTAGAAGTTTGCTACAAAGTAAATTAAGATTAACGATAGATGATAACAATATTCGTTTAGTAAAAAATGAAATTTATGACAAAATGGCTTTGCAGACCTTTTTACATTGACTACACGGACAATTAGGACTTGCAATTAAATTACAAAAACCGATACATTTGGAGCAAGCTATGGCATTAGTAGTAGGGGAAGAAAATTTCCAATATGGTGAAAAACAAATTAAATATATGCATACTAACACACCTAATAAAATCAGTAATAGTAACAATTTTCAGAATAAACCATTCCAAAATAGTTTTACTTCTCAAAATCTAGGTAATTTTCATAAACCATTTTCTAGTAATCAACCATTTACTCAAAGACCATCTAATTCACAATTTTCGAGAAATAATTTTCCACAACTAAATCCTTTTGAGAGAAAACAAAACATTCAACAACAGAGACCTAATTATCAACCTGTTTCACAAAATTTCGCAAGAAATAGAAATGTTTTCCGACCCAACCCTAATTTTGTTCCAACTTATAAGCCTACTCCTATGGAAACTTCCACCAGAAATCATAGACCGTCAAATACCATACCTAATACATAAAACAGTCGATATACGAGTGAGGAACTTTATCATCACGAAGTACAATCTGACAGACCCATACAAAACAACGACTATAACGACACAAATTTTATTCAAGGAAATTATGCAAATAAGAAAGCAAATTTTGAATACTGTGAACCTGATAACTTTTCAGAACCTTTTTTTTTTGTTCCCTCAGGGCTCGTCCGCGGACTTGCCGCCCCGATAGCACCGCAACCCTTGGTTGATTGTGCATACCCTTAGTCTTACTCCACCCATTCCAAAATCACTGTGCCTTGAACTAGTCTGCACAGCGATTGGTAGGGTGAAGTTTTATCTTGCTCTGTCTCCGGTCTAGAGTGACCGTAGATCAGTTGTCTTTTCCGGTCCAGAGCTATATACTCACACAAGATGTGCTGTGCTGATTCCTCCCCCTCGCCGCAGAGTCTGCATGCGAGGTCCCCTTCGAACCGCCCCATTTAACAAGAGACCTGTGTTTCTGAGCTGTCCTCTGCTAAGGTTTAGCAGCTCCACAGCTTAACCCTGAAAATTATTATAAACCTAGAGATAATATTAATGATAACTATTATACTGAAAATGAACAAAATTTTCATTCGAGCCTAAATTTAGATCAGAACACATAATACAGGTTAATTTAGATAATTGCCCAAAACTACACTACGTAATGGTGCCTGGTATAAATTAAAAATTCATGTTGGATAGTGGGAGTACGAAATCTTTATTGTGCCCATCTTTACCTTATACTCGTTATAATTTTTTTTATAGAAAATGAATATTTTCAAATCAAATCCGTCCATCAGACAAGTACACATAACGAAATTGCAAAAATTCTCTTACCATTAATGTTCAACACAGGAAAAGCAAAATATAAATTTTACATTTTTAATATTAGTAACCAATATCATGGTCTGATTGGTTCTGATTTATTACAAAGGTTAGGAGCCAGAATATATTTTAAAAATAGAAAATTAATTACAAATAAAGCAGTAATTCCACTTTATTTGCCGTCTGAACAACAGAATACTAATAAAAGAACTTATCAAAATTTTAAAATTGAAATAGAAGCAAGAACAGAGAAAATTATTAAAATTCCAGTTTCTTGTTCCACAAATACTAGCGTTTTATCAAAATTAACATTGCGGCCTGGAGTAGAAATACCAGTCATTAGTTTAACTTAATTTAGGACCATAAAACAGTATCCCCTTCCCAAGACCCGTAAAGAAATCAGAGGCTTTCTAGGTCTTGTAGGGTATTATCGAAAATTTATATGCGATTTCGGAAAATTAACTGAACCAGTAACTAAATGCCTTAAGAAAAATGCCAATATAAGTCATGACAAAGATTTTCTTAGAGTCTTTTGAAACTTGCAAAAACATTTTGATGATATCTTACAATATTCCGACTTTACAAAATCTTTTATTTTGACGACAGACGCTTCAAATGTAGCTTTAGGGGCAGTGTTATCGCAATGACCTTTAGGTAGTGATAAACCAAAAAGATATGCATCTCGCACCCTAAATAATAGTAAAAAAAATATTCGACCATAGAAAAACAGCTTTTAGCTATAGTTTGGGCGACTAAATATTTTAGGCCATATTTATACTGACGTAATTTTACATTTACACTGATCATAGACCCTAAGTTTGGTTAATGAAATTAAAAGAACCAAATTCAAAATTAACTAGGTGGAGATTAAAACTGGAAGAGTACGACCATGAAAGTATACATAAAAAGGCAAATACAATACGAATGCTGACGCATTATCTCGCATACGGATAACCGCCCTAGATGATGAGATTTCATCTACGTTTAATAATGTAGACAGTAATGAGAGACGTTTACAGGACGTTGACCGTGAACTGAATACACCTCCTTTAAGCATGGTCTTACCACAGCCGACAAACGAATATATACCACCTATGACTCCATACCTGAAATGCCTTTTATCCCAATCGAAATTCCTAGTAGTCCAAATTCAGAAGGTATCCCTTTAAGTGAACTAAGACGTAATTTACTCGTACAAAAACCAACTGAAAACTCCGCGGAGTGATCATTCTCAAGTAAATGTTGAACCGAAAAAAAGGCATACAAATATCTGAAAATCCCATTGAAAAACAACCGAATCAATATTATATTTCCCCAGTAAATTATAACCCTAGACCAGTAAAACAGGTAAAAATTTATAATCAAACTAAATACTTAGTGAAAATTCCTTGACAAAATAATAGAGACCATATTGTTAAATTTTTGCGAGATTATACCGTTTCCAATAAACGTTATTATTTTTTATTTTAATTTTGAAACCGATCAATTATATAAGGACTTTAGTAATATTTACACTGAACTATTTAATGATAATGGCCCTGAAATAATAAGCTGTCCGAAACATAGAATTCCTCTGGCCGACACAGCTGATATTCAGGAAGTAATACAAAATTATCCCACCTCCAAAACTAATCATCGTGGTATTAATGAGACACTTAAAGAAATAGCTAATAAATATTATTTTTTACACATAAAAGAAAAAGTTACTGAGTTTATAAATAATTGTGAAATATGAAAAAGAGCAAAATATGACCGTAACCCACCTAATATACCTTTAATGCTTACAGAAACTCCAAGTAAACCTTTCCAAATTTTACATATAGATACATTTATAATGGAAAATCAAATTTATTTAACTTTAATTGATTCATTTTCCAAATTAGGGCAAGCAGTAGCTATTGGTAGTAAAAATCCGATCGAAACCTGTAATGCTTTAATTCAGTATTTTTCTTACTACGGAACACCCGAGCAAATAGTAAGTGACAATGGTTCAGAGCTATGCTCAGAAGCTGTGATTTAATTATTTACTTTGCACAAGATAAAAGTTCATTTCACCACCCCCATAAATCCAAATTCTAACGGTTTCATAGAACGCTTGCATTCAATTTATTAGAACACATGCGCATATTACGTCAAATTTATTCAAAAGACCCGATAACAAAAATTATGTGTTATGCGATTATGGCATACAATCATACCATTCATTCAGTCAAAAATTTTACCCCGTTTGATATTGTCTTAGGTCATACTTCTAGTAAAGATATGTATGATATAAACGATCAACAAAAACTCTTGCAAGAGTACCTATTACAACCTAAAAATAAACTAAATTTAATGTACGAAAAAATTAAAGAGAATTTAGAAAAAAATAAATTAAGAGTTGTGTCCGGCAGAAATTCCAAAAACGATACCGCCTTATTTAATAAGGAAACACATGTCTATACTAAGGTAGATAAACGAAATAAAAATAATCCAAAATTCGAAGGTCCATTTGAATTGATAAAAGTTACCGATAAAAAATGTTGCACTAATTAGAAAGAATAAACAAATAGCTAAACGACAGCTACGAAATCTAAAACGACCTAATATTTCAGGACAATCCTCTTCCTCACCCATGTCTTTGGACAGGTAGAGTTTAACAGACTGAAAGACAACCCTGGACTGCTACCCCTGAAAATAGGGACTATGCAAAACGCAATCGATAAATGGACATTAATTAGAACGGTTGAACTACAAACACTTTTACAAGACTTTAACTTTTTACAAAACGCATCCTATCACCTTAACATCTCTGTACAAAACTCCCCTTATAACGAATCCTATTATAAAGAATTACGAAATTATCAAATGGTTATTCCATTAAATAAGTGAAACTAACAAAATTTTCAAACAAACTACACCATCAAGTTTAAATCGAAAAAAGAGAGGTTTGATAAACGGGCACGTAACAGTAATTAAGTCTATCACAAGAAATGTAGATGATAATGATGCTAAACGTTATGACTCAACAATTTTAGAAGTAACTAGTAACCAAAATAAATTAGAAATAATTCAAAAAAAAAAAAATCAAATGTCACTAACTGAAACCGCTCTTACCAAATTTAATCAAACAGTTTACATTTTGACTAACAATCAAAAAAATATAGTAGACCGTACTGAATTGCTAACGAAAAAGTTTGAAGCTGAAGACTTATGGCAGGATTACATGGACATAGTAATCATAGCTCAAATGCTCTTTGTTCAGTTAATTACCGAAATAACGGGAATTAAAAATATTTTGGAGACTAGTTAATGCAATAACATTTGCCAAATTGAAGACAATGCACCCCTCTATTTTAGAAACAGATGACTTATTGATGGAACTTACTAAAATTCAAAGACATAAAATAAATCTGCCATATAAGGTAACTATAGATAATATGGCCCTTTATGAAGAAATAATTACTATTAAAAGCTATTACAAAACCACTCAGTTAACATTCATTTTAGATGTACCTTTGGTTGAGTCAGCATATTACGATTACTATCATTTATATGCCTTTCCCATTCGCAATAGTTTGACCCACACATTCATAACATTAATTCCCCATTCAAAATACCTTTCCTTGAATGATGAAAATTACAATCTTCGTGAAGAACCATGTCGAGAAGTCTGACCAACTGAATTCCTGTGTCAAGCTCAAACAATGAATCACATCAGTCCAAACAGCCATTGTGAAATACAATTAATAACGTTCTCCACCCAGTATAACAATTGTGAACACCACCAAATTTTAATAAACGATGTGAAGATTCAGAAGATCAGCGAAAATAAATGGATCATCATCTCTCCAGTAGAAACTATAGTCAACTACAGATGCAGCGATGATCGTAAAATCGTGGCCATAGATGGTAGCTATCTGGTAAAAATAGAAGAAGGCTGTAAGGTAAAAATCAAAGGACAAACCGTAAGTTCTCATCAATCTGAAATAAAAAAAAACTTTTCTGTGCCGTTACCCGAACTTAAACTTAGTGAACTGTCTATGAACTCAAAACTTAACATTGTGCCTTTACATCTAGAATCTATACATTTAGATGAATTGAATTTAGTGAAATCCCAACTACATCATCAGAGGGAGTTACTACAAACAATAAGTGTTCCTGTAATTCATACTTCGATAAGTGTTTTTACTTTAACTGTTTGTGTTCTTTTATTAACAGTAGCATGTTTCTGTTTTTGGAAATTTAAAGGCAGAATAACCAGTTCCGCAGGCAAGTCCAAAATCATCAATGAACTTAAGAAGACCCACGAAGTTCCCCTGGAGGACACCAATTTCAAGATTTAGGTACCCTAAATCTCATCTGGCAAGGGAGGAGTTACAGCACCCTGTATAATGCTGTTCCTATATCTCGTGTTAGTATAGTAATAGGATGGAAGCAGTCGTTCACCGCGGAAATAATAAAACATTTAAGATTTTTATTTTTGTGGATCTATGAAAAGTACAGTTACGCGACACCAGTACAAATTCGGCAGGAACTATGGTCACGAATTGTGGAAGCATCAAATCTGGTTAGACAAGATATTGGAATTTGTTTAGAGCAAGACAATCTTCTCTACGACACACAGCTTTGTGTATAGAAATAAATGGGGCACAATTTAAGCATCTGCTATAGTGTTTAATAATTTCCTAATTTAATAAATGTTCTTTTCCATTTCTATCCAATATTTTATATTAATTCATTGTATCCACAAACTTGAGTAAAAATGTGTCCTATTCTCTTTTATTTAATAAAACTATCTGCAATACACTGTTTCCCAATTTAAACTGGAGTTGACAACTTTTGCTGTATCCATAGTAACCTAAATTTTCAGTTTAAACATCTAAATTAATTAATAATTGTGCGTCTTTAGTGAACAAACAATTTCAACTCAATTTTTCTCGAAAACGGTACATCCTATGCAATTTCTACCAGTATACTTTTTTTAAATTAGTCTTTGAATTTTTTAAAACCGTTGGAAAATTTTGACTTTTCACATATTTTTTCTAATTTATAACCCTCAGAGTGTCCCCACGTGCGCCACTGCTTCACATAATGACTTTTATTTTGCGTTTTTCTTTATATTCTGTTAATATTTATCGGGTACAAATTTTGAAAATTTTATCTTCAGCCGTTTTAAAGATAATTAAATAAAGTCGTTTTAAGCGTAACAACTGTAACGTATCTGTTATATGAACTACTCCCACTATTTTTTTTAATGGCAACTCACACCCCAATTTTTTTGAAGCATAATCAGGAGACTGTATATATATATATATATATATATATATATATATATATATATATATATATATATATATATATATATATATATATATATATATATATATATATATATATATATATATTATAATAATACCGATAACTCGAAAAATAATATTCCGATGCCGATTTTGATGAAATTTGCTAGCCAGCTTCCTTTTGTAAGTTGCTTGGAAAATTTGTTGGGCACAAAATTCAGCCCAGTTTTTTCTCGGAAAATTTTGGATTTTCTTTTGGATAATTTTTGTATCCCCTAAAATAACAAAGCTATGGCAACCAAATTGGTACGCAGGTTTATAATATATAAAATTCTACTATATACCAATATTTAAATCTCTGAGTTAAAGGGGAAAAAGTAATACGCATTTAAAAAAAATGTGTGCCACTGATGATCAGAGAATGGTACAAAACAAAAAAATTGTGTGTGGTTCACAAAATCTATTGAAACTTACTGACAAAGATTAAGTATAGTTAGTGCAAAAAGTCAACAATTAATGGAAAAATAACATTGAACATTTTATAGCTTATCTTCTTAAAACGTCATAGTCGCGATTTGAAACAAAATTGACGACATTTAAAAAAATATTCTAAAACAAATGCGGATTATGTAGACGAAATGTCGCAAGAAGTGTGTTTTGAAAAGCCAAGGTTTCTGCTTAACCGTTATTGTCCCTAACTTTACTAAAATATTTGCAGAAAGATCATTTCAAATAGACTCTTTCTCTGGTGCTTTCGCAATAGTTGAAGTTATATTAAATAGTCCTTTATTTTTAACGAATTTTCTTTAAAAAAATTCGCCAATGAGGAAATCGCGACTTTTTAACTATTTAATTATGAAATAATGTCTTTAAATGTACGCGAACTAGGATCCCTAGAACCCATATTGGTGCCAGTGTATATATATATATATATATATATATATATATATATATATATATATATATATATATATATATATATATATATATATATATATATATATATATATACAGTGGCGGATTTGCCCTAAGGCCCAGTAGGCCCGGGCCTAGGGCGGCCAGATATTAGGGGCGGCCAATCGTGACAAAAACACATTATGGCGTATGACGGCCGCACTGCACGGAGCAGTCTGCACCGCATCGTATAACAATAATCTTCCTAAATCACTTTCGCACATTTTATGTATAAAATATAGATATGATACATATGTATATAATGTTGGAAATAAAGTAAATTCATTATGTAGTCTATATGATGGGTGCTGAGAAAGGGGCGGCTGGTACGTACTACATGGCCAGGGGGCCTAGGGCGGCCAAGACTGCAAATCCGCCACTGTATATATATATATATATATATATATATATATATATATATATATATATATATATATATATATATATATATATATATATATATATAATGATTTTACTTGATTAATATTTATATTATATTAATTTAGTGATATTATGTTAATTTAATGTTTTTATATTTCTATTTGTTTATATGAAAAAGTGATATTTAAAAAGATAATGATATTACACCATGTGTTATGGGTGACCCTGTATATTTTGTAATGTAAAATTGTATCTGAATAAAGTGTTTATGACTCTTGTGTTTGAAATTTGGGATATGTGTACGTATTTATCGAGTGAAAGCTAGCTCAGTGTTATATGGGTTGCCTACCCTTCTACTATATATATTTATATCAAATAAATTATAATCAAAATATCTTATTTACTTACTTGATCTCAGTGGTAGGTTCTGCTAAAATAGGGGAAAGAAAGATAGCCTGCAAATATTTATATTTATCGTAATTTTATCTTATTATGGGTTTTTGTTTCAAAGAATTATGTTTTTAGCAAAATTTTTTATAACAACTTTTATTGACAGAGTTTTATAAATTTTAAAGCTAAACGGATCCGTTATTATAAATTTTCAATCTTACTATTAGATTACAATGATTAATATTCATAAACCGAGTTTTCGACTGCTTTTCAATTGTTTGTAATAATAAATATGGATCCTGACCTGCACTCCTAACTCCCTCTACATTCGTAAATTTGAATTATGGTAATATGAAAATAAGATTTCTTTTTATGCATTAAATCTTATTTTCCCATAAACGCTTTTGATTGACGTTTAATCGACAGAAAATATACTGTCTTTTAAACTAAATTGATTGCCTCCTTGAGTTGATTTTGATAAAATAATTAAATCTCAAACCTTGGTTCCTCGCTGCTGGTCGTGGGTATCCTTTAATATTGGTATTCTTGATATATTTACTGTTTATCTTGTAATTTGTTACGTTAAAACTTGATATAACCTTTTGTTATTTATTTCAGTTGAACAATATATCTTCTTTACACAATATATACTTTAAAATATTTATATTTAAAATGGGAAGCAATAATGACGCTCTCTGGCATCTGAATTTCATTAACAACCAACAATAAATCATAACAAAAGCGGAAATGTTGCCCAAATTCATCTAATATTTGATATCAAGGCATCCTTTCTTGACATTAATTAATATATATTTTGACATCTATGCTTCCGGTAAGTTGACAAAAAAATCCTTATTCTTAAAAATGACATTTGGCCTAACCTTACTTTTTTAATCTAATTATAATCAATAACAAATTTATAAATTCATTAAGTTCATATTCTGCAATCTTGATTTAAAAGTTCCACAACACAAACACTGTCTTTGGTAAATTTCAGTTCATTGTTCACATAAATAAAATAATAAACTTACATCTAAATACATCATACAAAGGGTTTGTTTTGTTCATTATCTTTAGGTAATTGATTTTATAACATAATTCTTTGGTATTTATTTCATGCTTAAGAGTTTAATCTATTTGCAGATAGGTTTTTGGCTCTTTTAAATTCTTTTAAACTGAAATGCTTTCCAAATTTGCTAGTTATAAATTTTAAGAATTATAATTAATGATCATTTCAACAAATTATGGCATTATATCTTTCATTGCTTATCCAAATAACACTGACTAACAATAATAGTGAATGTGCTTGTATATTAATGTTATTATTTTGTTTTCTGTTTTAGTGTACAGTAAATATGTCGAACGATGTGGATATGTATACAATATACAGATAACCCATATGCATTACGTGTAAACCGTAAGTACTTTACTTACTACTGACCAGTGGTACTACTACTACCCCCCATTACTAATCTGATTCTCCAATTTTGTAGATCTGACCATCTACTTTATTGAAATAATAATCCAAACTTAGCTTTGTCATACTAGTTTCCGTCAGGGTTTTCATTTTTGTTTTTATAACTTTATATGGCCTTTGCAATTCTCAGCACAATATATATATATATATATATATATATATATATATATATATATATATATATATATATATATATATATATATATATATATATATATATATATATATATATATATATATATATATGGTGCGGAATGTTGACCATCGGCACTATTGGGTTATTTCTTTAAAAAAGACAAAAGCTGCACAATTAAAAAAGCAACTCGCAAGTACTTACAGATTTTTCGGATTTTCATAGAAAAAAATCACTAATGAGGAGATCACGACTTTCAAATTTCAAAAAAGTTTCTTCAAATTAGCGCCAACTATGTACCCTAGAACACATACCCGGGGTCAGTTTTAATTTATATATATACGTGTTCCAAAAAACTATTTGTATCACCAACGACTTATGGGCCACCTGTGATTGTGAATAATTTTATAAGATGCAGCTCAAGATGCCATATAATTAACGTATTATTTTTTTCTCGTGTCTTGTATAATAACGGATATATTGAGCTTTATCGTAGAAATGCATCAACCTGTATATATGTAAACAGATAAAAACTGAAACTAACCCCGGGTGTGGGTTCTAGGAGGCCTAGTTCGCGCTCATTTGAAGAAATCTTTTCAAAATACAAAAGTCGTATTCTTCTCATTAGCGAATTTTTCCTACGAAAATTCGCCACAACTTATAGACTATTAAAATAAACTCTATAACTAAAACTACTGGCAAATCATCATTTTAAATGAATAGTCTGGAAATATTTTAGTAAAATTAGCGATAATGACGATTGACGCTGAACCTTAAGCGTTTGTAACAATTTTCTTGCAACATTTTCTCTAGCTATTCGTTTCAGGTCTTTGCTTAAATGTTGCCAATTTTGAGTTTCAAATCGCGACTTTGACGTTTTAAGAGGAAAACCACAAATATGTTTTTTAAAGCCTATAACTTTTTTCCTTTTAACTTACAGATCTACGTTTTGCTACGTAGTGTACCGTTTATAAAGTAAACGTGTAGGTACACGGAATTTGGTTGCCCTAGCTTTGTTATTTCCTGAGATATAAAAATTTTCCGAAGGAAAACTCAAAATTTTTCGGGAAAAATTGGGCCAATTTTCCTGGCTAACGAACTTGTCCAACCACTTACAAAAGGAAGGTACTAACCAAATTTCGGCTCATAATTTTTTGAGTTATTGGTGTGATACCGACACACAGATATATATATATATATATATATATATATATATATATATATATATATATATATATATATATATATATATATATATATATATATATATATATATATAAACAACACCATGTGTATTTTAATTTCTACAATTTTTTGCAATATTTAAAAAGACCGTATAAAATGGAATTTAATGATATCTTTTTATATTTGCGCAGACGATCGTACTACTCAGATTGTAAGATGAGATTGTTATTTTGAATATTGAATTGAAATTGAATATTTTGGCGTACCAAGTAGATAGGTTTTAATTAATTTTATCAAATACTATAAAGATCATTTAACCTAAACAAGTATTATACTTAAAAGCTTCCTTTTCTATGTGTCCTTGCATTCATCTAGATAAGTAGAAAATGTAGTTACAGGTCCGTATTTAGAACTAAATATCACAATATACATACCTTTAGAAGACCCTGTATATTGATTTTTTCTGATTACGAATAGGAACGTTGTAGTTTTGCACAGACGATTGTACCACCCACATTTTAAGTTCACACTTGTGTGCTTATCAATGCTCATCACAGGTTCCAATCCTTACCTAGTTAAGTTCACACTATTATTTTTTATTATTTTGGGGCAGTAAGTGAAATCAGACATGTCTTATTTCATTTTATTTATGTATTTATTAAATAAGTATTATTAACAAACAACAAATAACAAGTAAGGAGGAAAAGACTGCGATTACTACACACACAAAAAACTACAATAATTGTGCAAGTTGACCTTCATTCTTTTGGATGCATATTCTTGCCCTTGTTGAAATGCGGTTCACAGATTTTATAATAATATCCGAGTTATTTTTTAACTCTTGACAGGCTTTGCCTATTCTCTCAAGTAGTTCACCCCTACTACTTCTGGTAGTAGAATAAACTTTGGGCTTCAGATGTCTCCAATTATGGTAATTCACAGGGTTAAAGTCCAGTGCTCTTGAAGGCTAATGTATAGAAGGACCTCTGTCTATCAAATTATTAGAAAAAAAATTGTTAAAATTTCACTCACAATTAGCCTGTAATGCGAGAAAGCACCATCGTGCTGAAAATAAATTCAGACTACGTCTAAAACTGCATCGTCTATCAAAATTGGCAAAATATTTTGGAGAAGATCTAAGTAAACTTCGTCAGTCAATGTCTGAGGTAAAATATATTGTAAAATATTTTGTGACAAACGCCTCACCACACGTTTACTGAAAATCTATGTTGTGAATGGGCTTCTTTTGTAGCAAATGGATTTTCTTCCGGCCACATATGCGTGTTCCTTAAGTTGAAAATCCGTCTCCTGTGAACTTCGCCTCATCGGTAGAGAGACATCTACCTACAATTCGTCGATGTCCGATGATCCACCTACTAAAATTATTTCTCAGAATGGAATCACCTGCCTCTAGCCTTTGTACTTCCTGCACATGATATGGGTAAATGCGATGTTTTTTAGCCGTCGCCATACGGTAGTTTGAGGTACATTAAGAGCATGACCAACTTTTCTACAGATAATTTTTGGAACATCATTAACCATTTCTAAAATATTTTGCGATTCATGATACTTGTTAACTTAACTGTTGGAAATCTACCATGTTCCGTCATGTAACGAGAAGTCCAAGAAAATAGTTTACAATATGGTGTTCCTCGATTAGGGAACCTTATTTCATATTCCTCCTTTGCAGATAGAGCATTCCTATCACAAAAACCATATACGTATATAATATCTGCATACTCTTCATTAGAAAATTGATCGTGGCATTTTTAATAATAAAACACTGCGACAAATTCAAGAATACTAAAAATATTTTGACAAAACAACATTGAGCTCTCAATTCCATAGCGTTCTAGAAATTGTAACTACCTTAAGAAGTTGTGGGGATCGATACATTTATCGCTTATGAAGGTATTAATTTAATTTCCTGTACTTTGTAACTACAAAAGTACCTATTGGTAACTATAAAAAATTCAATATAGAGGCTGTTCTAAAGGTAAGTATATTCTGGTATTTAATTCTAAGTATGAACCTGCAACTACATTTTCTAGTGATCTAGATGAGTACAAGGACAAGTGAAGATCGTACCTCCTAAACATAATATTTATTTAGGTTAAATGGTCTTTAATAGGATTTAATAACATTAATTTGATTCGAATTCCAAAATATTCAAAAATAACAATTTGAACTTAAAATGCGGGTAGTACGATCGTCTAAATTGCGAAAATAAAACGTATATCGTTAATTTAAGTTTTTTACGGTCTTCTTAAATATTGCAAAAGTTTGTCGAAATTCAAATAGACATGGTGTTGTTTTCGAGCAGAAAGAATTTGTAAACTCTTAGTGAAGCCGGACCTGGATTTTCTTTGTTGTTAATACCTCAATCGACTTGACAGTATAGGGTTAGTATGTGCACCAAATATAAAAAATATATACTCGGTGGCTGAAAAGTATTGAGGCTATACAAAAATAGGCAAAATTGATAAAACACCCTAAATCTAGGTTATAAGAGGTCAAAGAGTAATGGGTTATTTATAACCACCTCAGTGACCCCTATCTACAATTTAACTATTTACCTTTCCCCATGAAACACCCTGTATAAACATATAAAAATTTAAACCGAACCCGGATATGTGTTCTAGAGGGCATAGTTTGCACTCATTTGAAGAAGTCGCGATCTCCTCATTAGGGAATTTTTTAAAGAAAATTGACTAAAAGTTATAGGCGTTTAAAGGAAAAAAAATTGGGTGCCACTGATGACGAGCGAACCACACAAAACCAAAATATTTTCTATGGTTAACAAACCCTATTGCATATTACAGACAAAGATTACGTTTTTTTTTGGCGCCAAAAGGTGAACAAATACCAGAAAAATTATTTCAAAATTTTTATAGTTTTTCTTCTTAAAACGTTAAAATTGACAAATTTTAGGCAAAGAAATTGAAACGAATACGGCTTATATAAAGAAAATGTCGTATTTTACAAAGCGTTAAGTTTCAGCTTCAACCATTATTGTCCTTCATTTTACCAAAATGTTTGCAGAAAATTTGTTTCAAATAGACGCTTTTTCTGATGCATTGGGATTATCTTTTGTTATGCAGCTTATGGTTTATTACTCTGTAAATTTTATCAAAATTTCGCTAATAAGAATACCGCCGCTTTCGAATTTTGAAAAGATTTCTTCCAATCAGCGCGAACTAGGCCCCCCAAAACCCATATCCGGAGTTAGTTTCAGTTTTAATGTGTTAACATATATACAGGGTGCATTTCTATCGTATACGTTAATTACAGGCTATCTTGAGCTGCATCTCGTGAAATTATTTTGGCAATCACAGAGTGGCCCATAAGTCGTTCGTGGTACGATTTTTTATTCGAACACCCATTAGGTATCTCATGGCATTTTTGCATTTGCCATCGAATTATTATGTATGTATGAGCAAAAAAAATTGACGGCGTTCGTCGTTTTCGAGTTATTTCCTTTTAATTTTTCGCACATATAAAAAATTATGATGGCGTTTTTACAATTAGGTAGCGAGGTCCCGTGAAACTGACAGCATTCAAAGAGGTTTTCGTTTATATTGTTCGTCGAATAAACCAAGATGCCGGATACAAAGCGCTCCCAAATATTAACTGAATTTGAAACAATTCAAACTACCGTAACTCAATCTTTTCAAATGGAACAGCTTTTTATTAATATTCATATCTTGCAGGTGGGTGACTAGCTTGAAGCTTCGTTGGCCAGGAAAATCGGACCAGTTTTTTTCGGAATATTTAAATTTTATTTTCGGAAAATTTTTGTACTTTTTCAAAAAAATAAAGTCATTTTGATGAAATATGGTACATTGTTATTAAAAATATTAGACATATTTGCTATTTAAGACAGTTTGATGACAATTCACCACCATAACGCACCAAAACTATGTTGCCTATCAAATTGAATTTTCATGTTTCATCCTTCGCCATTCTGGTTGCCGTGGTAAACTTTTTTGTTCATTTATTACCTTCGGAGTGGCGGTGGTCAACTATTAACTTTTTCAACTTATAGACGCCCTATTGATTTTTTCCATCAAAATATATTTTCCGTTTACAATGGTTTATCACTCGATGGTGTCACGTATCCATTTACGTCCGAAAAATAGATTATATAAATTTTATTTAGCCAGGACAAACACACTTTGGGAGACTATACGGTAAAGACGTGTGCTAGTAATGGAAAATGGAAAGGCCATGAAGATTTTTATGCATGTTAAAGGGGGGAAGTGTTGTGTGGATCTCCATGAGGCAGATGATACCGTGATATCTAAAAATTTAAGGCTATACCTCTCTGATAACATATGCGGGACAAATAAAGACTAGCTTGATCCGCGATGACCCTGATCACATTAAAAGAAACTGCCCGAATATAATCGTAAACCAGATAAGTAGGCCTCCAGCTCCTTTACCAGAAAGACAGAGTAACAACGAGGAATTCAGTGTGGTTAAACTTTCATATTTAGAAGCAACCCAGTTCCAGAACAAAAATGACAACGAAGCGTAAAGTGTAACCGCTGAAAAAGTGCCAACTTTAGCAAATAGACCAACGCAAGAGAAATATTCAGAACACAGTAAAGTAAAAGAAGATAAAAAGAGAAAACAGTCAGACTTATCCAGCTCTAGCGATGAAGATGGCAAGAGAGTGCGACCAATAAAATAGAATCTTGAAAAAATGGCTATTCAGGAAGAGACAAGATAAGATAAGAAAAAGTAATAATAGCGACATTGGCCAGTTATAAAAGCAAGACAAAGGTAAAAAATCATATTAATTAAGTTATCCCTATGTTTTACAGCAAACAAAACATACATGATTTATCTAAAAAATATAATATCACTAAACATCAAACTGTTCGAAGTGGACAGTGAAACGGAACTTGTTAATTGACTTTTTAAGCACTCTGTGGGCATAGCATTTCTCCAGGCGGTGAAAATTAACTGCATGAAAATACCACAAAATTATCAATATTTCTTCAATCCTGACCATGAAGAAAGTGGAACGGGGATTATTTATATAAAGGGACAAAATCTTGGAAACTTGTCTTTCAGTCAATGCGGTAGAATTAGAGCTGCTGAAATAGACATTATTAATTATGTCAATATATGCACTGTCTGGCATAAATACAGGGTGGCACATTGAAAACGAAACAGACCGATTTGCGTCCAGAGAAATTTTTTCTAAGAAACGCTGAAAACACGTCAATTTTAATTTTGGGGAGGGGGCATGTTTTGACATAAAACTCAACTTTGTCACATCAACCCCTTAAGGGTGGTGATAACAACCCTTATATTTTAAATAGGGAACATGGGTCGAGTGTTACATCATTTGAAAGATCTTTCAGTTCTGAATTCAGCACACTAATTTTTTTGGAAGTTTTATCAACTCGTTTAAAAATTATTCATAGTTGGAGTTGCACGAACGTATTTCATTCATTGTGATAATAAATGCACTGATTAGTCAATTTTTCGTTAAACAAAACAAAAAAACTAAACCAAACGTTCAAAAATGCTTATTCAGTTAAGTAAGGGTTCAAATTGTTGACCACCAGCTTTCATACAAAAGTACAAATTTTGTTCAAAACGAGCTCTGACATTCTGGAGCATTTGTGGAGTTATTAGACGGCATTCTTCAATAATGCGTCGTCGTAATTCTTCCAGAGACGCCGGTTCTGTTACGTAAATTCTTCTCTTTAAATTGCCCTATAGAAAGAAGTCTAAAGGAGTTAAATCCGGTGATCTAGGAGGCCACTCAATAGCACCTCTACGCCCAATCCATTGTCCTGGAAACTCTCTGTTCAAAAACTCCCTTACACGTTGTGAAAAATGCGGAGGACCTCCATCTTGTTGAAACACTAATTGATTTTCTTGATAGCGATCATCATTTTCAACAATGTCAATTAGTAGAGGGTAAACGATATCTTCTAGTAACTCCAAATACGTTTCGCCACTCAAATTGCCATCAAGAAAAATTGGTCCGATTAAACGGTCTCCAAAAATGCCAGTCCAGACATTCAATTTCTGTGGAGTTTGAGTGTGGACTTCGTGAAAATGAATTGGATTATTATCTGCCCAATAACGACAAATATGACGATTGACTGTAGAGTTTAATAAAAACGTAAACTCGTCTGAAAAACAGATATTGAACAGAAAGTTCCCGTTATCAGCTATTCGTGCAGTCATAACTTCACAAAACTCCAGCCGCCGATCAAAATCATCTTCATTCAGTTGTTGTACAAGATGAATTTTATACGGGTGAAATTTATTATGCTTCAATATTCGCTGAATAGTTCTTCTTTTGATGTTTGAAACAGTGGCCAATTTTCTCGTGCTCAAAGTTGGGTCTTCAGCAATTTGTCCTAAAACTTTAATCTCAGTAGTCTCATTTCTAACCGGAAATTCACGTTCAGGATCACGTTTTTTGTTGGCTACTGAACCACTTTGTCGAAACTTTGCCCATAACTCCAAAATGTATTTTCTGTTAACATGTCTGTTCGGATGTCGTTCATTAAACAAATTTGCGGTACGTTGGCGCAGTCATCGTTTCTGAAAAAAAGAGTAATTATTTCAACTCTTTCTTCTACAGAATACACCATTGTAAAATTAATTTTCGGTAGTACTATCAAGTATCAAACCGACCGATAAACTGAAATAATAAACCGCATTTCTCTCATTCCGATAAGAAATGTTCTGATAGTCAATTTTTTGTTTACAAACCAACAAAACATTGACTATCAGCACATTTCTTATCGGAATGAGTGAAATGAGTTTTTGCATCTTCAACTGTGAATAATTTTTAAACGAGTTGACAAAACTTCCAAAAAAATTATTGTGCTGAATTCAGAAAAGAAAGAGCTTTCACATCATGTAACACTCGACCCATGTTCCCTATTTAAAATATAAGGGTTGTTATCACCACCCTTAAGGGGTTGATGTGACAAAGTTGAGTTTTATGTCAAAACATGTCCCCCTCAATATTAAAATTGACGTGTTTTAGCGTTTCTTAAAAAAAATTATCTGGACGCAAATCGGTCTGTTTCGTTTTCAATGCGCCACCTATATATATATATATATATATATATATATATATATATATATATATATATATATATATATATATATATATATATATATATATATATATATATATATATATAAGGAGAGAGTAGAATTTTTTGAAAAAAACATTTTTTAACTTCCTTGATTTACCTAATTCCTTAATAATGTTAGGAGACTTTAATTGTCTTACTAAAAGGAAAGATATAAGAATATAAGTAGACTTCTTCAAAACATAATAGGCAACTTAAAGATTAAAGACATCTGGGAACAAATCCACGAAGATTTTGTAGAGTTCACATATCTGAGAAATGATTCGGCATCTAAAATTTACAGACTTAACTTTGATCTCGGGTCGAGTACCATGGTAATAAATGTGAAAGCATCGAGTTTTAAATCTGGCAGCACTGGAGTTAAGCATGGAGTAATTAAATGACATAATATCTGGCAAGATAGATGATTCCCTTGTTGGCCCGGGCTTTAATGAGGATATAATAAACAAAAATATTATGCGTTGCTCCCACAAAATATAGATATTAGCTATTCTCTGCTGCTGCATTCGAGAGCCACAGTTTAATTAAGCAGAGTAAATGTATGGTCAGAGGATTTAGGGCTTGACGAGGTATTCAGTTGTTTGTTGCCATGGTAGTTGATCCAGGATCAAAATTAAGCCGGCTCTAAGTGTTATTTATTCACAAAAAAACTGTATTACTACTAACACTGCAGACTTATCCCATAAGTAATCACATATATTACGCTTTTGGAATAAACATTTGATAAAAAAAACGAAAAAAAACTAAAATAGATTAACACATCAAACGAGTGAACAGAATTATAGTAGCAAATGAAAAATCAAAATAATTGTTAGAAATGTCCGTCGTTTTTTTAAAAGCGTAAATGTGTTCGTCTTATAATATTATTTGTTGTACTAAGCAAGAAGTCACTGTTGACATTCTGACAAGTTTCAATAATTCTTGACATTAGATCTTATACAGTGGGGACTGGCTTGTAAACTTAATTTTTGAGGTAACTCCAGAGCAAGTAGACAAGACGTGTGAAGTCAGATGACCTAGGAGGTCACTGCACGGATCCACTAGTACCAAAATCAGATGTTGCAAAACACACTATTAGGAAAGTTTATTATGATTTGTGTATTATGAGGTGGTGCACCGTTTTGTTGTAAAAAAAAAAACAAGATTTCACACAACACTTAGAGGTAATTCCTCTAAACATTCTTTAAATCATTTGCTACCGTCTTGTTGGAAAAAACAGATTTTGTAACACACTTTAAAAAAGTGGAAGTGGCATTCACCAGTTCAGCTACCTTCAGAAAAATGTGCTCCTATTAACGTATCTCCTAGCAGAATGCCTGGTTTCTCTATGGAGTCGTGAATTTGTATCTGAATAATAGTGAAAGGTATTAGAGTTGAATACACCATTAAAGTAAAGCAGGTCTCATATCTCCAGAGGATTCTCTTCACCGTCAAAATAAATCTTGTTTTGAAACCACCTACAGAATGCTAGCCTTCGTGAGTAATCGTTGGGATATAAAGGTTGGCACAAATTAACTTAATGTGCACGGTATATATACTAAGTCTTTTTTAGCAGTCTTTTGATCCGCTTTACCTTGCGGCGAAATTTCTCGTGTAAAAGTAGTTGGATCATAATTCATAATTAACACATCGCAGAATTGTTGCTTCTTTGCCATTATGGGATGGACGTCTTTTCGGACGAGGCTTTTTTAAATGTCTATATGCCCTTAGGTTTCTTTCTTTCTTCGAAAATAACGTTCTATATGGTTGGGACTTTTCCGGGTATTCTTGACGATAAATTTTCTGTGCCAATAAGTTGTTGCGGAAACACTTGATGTAAATATAAAACATATTTGTTAATTAATCGTTAATACGTTGTTATTAATGTTCAACTACAATACAAAATTTACAAACACCAACTGAAAGAAATTCAGTCACACAATTAGATATTGACACATTTTGAGAATAGGGGAAAACGTTATTTATATGTGAACTCATATTTGACAACCATTACCAACCTGCCTGGCGGGCAAAATTTTTATAATTGAATATATTCGTTATAAATGCAAACAATACAACATCAATTGATACATTATTGTAACAAAAAAAAAAGAGTAGGTATATTTTGGCGCAAAAATTCAATATGACGTCTGTAAAAGGAAAAAGTTGACTATCGGGACTCCGAAAGTAATGAATGTATAAAAAAAACTTGAGGTCACCATGGCAATCACAATGACAAATTATATTCCTATGCAAAAATTCAATTTGAACAAAAATAATGACAGATTAGAGTATTTCGCTTATATCTAGAAAGCTATGAAACGGTCTTTAAATTTATAAGTACCCTCGAATTTCCCTTGTAATTGTGCAACTTTTGTCTGATTCAGCCAAGTTTGCATGTCATATGGTTTCGGTGTTACCAATGTCGAAGGTCAAAATCCCGCACCCTGTATAAAGGATGTTTCTAAAAGGTCTTTGCACCATATATTCCTTAGATAAAAATAAGCTGATTTGTCTCAACTCACATCAGTACATACTTGCTTAGTTTGGCCGCTAGACGTCCTTGAAGTTACAATTTTGAATGACTTTTTTTTTGTTATAAATTCAAAATGGCTCTTGCATTTTTACTAAAATTTGGTATGTAGACATTGTTTCAAGGGATTCAAAAATCGATCTAAAAGTTATGATCACTATTAGGCCATGGGCGTAGAATGTAGACTTTTTAGAAATTGGACCCATCAAATTTCTTCGCCAATCGAAGAAAACTGTGTCTAGTAAGAAATATAGATAAAGTGGCTCATTTGCTACAAAAAATATTCGATCGATAATACACGATTACTCTAATGGTTTTTTCTACATTTGCACTTTAATTATTAGAAGTTACTTACACAAGAATGAATAAGGAATATTTAAACATGAATATAAATAAGTTAATATGTCGTAATAACTATTATAAGTATTTACCATTCACATGCATACAAGGATTGATTGCGTAGGTGAAAATAAGCCTATTTGAGTCAAATTACCTCTGTACCATATTGCTTAGTTTGGCCGCTAAACCGCACTAAAGTAACAATTATGAATTTCTTTTTTCAACATGAATTTTTGCTAAAGTTTTGTATCTGAACACGGTATTAAGGGAAAAAAATCCGTACCTAAATAATGATAAGTATCAATACATAGGCGTGGAACTTACATTTTTTAGAAATTGGACTCATCAAATTTCTACGAAAATGGAATAAAATTGAAAAAAAGATTTTGAAACAAATACGGATAATATAAAGGAGCTGTCGCAAGAGTGTTCTGTAAATCCTTAAGTTTCAACCTCAATCGTCATTGTCCTTCATTTAACTAAAATATTTACAGAAAACTCATTTTTAATAGATCCTTTCTCTGATGCTTTGGCTGTAGTTAAGTTCATAGTTTAACAGTCTATAGTTTTTAGCTAATTTTCGTAGAAAACATTAGCTAATGAGGAGACCGCGACTTTTGAATTTTAAAAAGGTTTCCTCAAATGAGCGCAAACTAGGCCCTCTAGAATACATATTACTTTCAGTTTTTATCTGTTTACATATAAACATATTTGAACAACAAGTTATTTTGATAATATGTGGTACATTTTTTCTACTATATAGGCTCTACCGGTAACCAGATTGATGCCTGCTTGCATTAGAGAGACTTTTTCTTAATGTAAAATACTAACATCTTGATCCTACCTGTAAAGTGTTTATGTTTTATCTATCCCAACTGACTAAGGTACGACTATACTTGATCTACACAAACAAATTATTTTCTTGATATCCATAGTTACAGAACTACCGTCAAATTTATGACACGTAAATTCTTATTAACGTTTAGCAGTTTCTTAACTATTTTATTAATGAGTCTTTAATTAATTTATTAATTGAGAAAACTTAAATCTTCTTGATTTTATCATGGCTGTGCAATACAACATTGCATAATTTTTCGTCCCTTGAAATAATGTCTACATACCAAATTTTAGCGGGATCGCATAAACCATGTTGAATTTATAACAAAAAAGAAAGACATTTAAAATAGTAGCATCAGGGCCGCCTGTCGGTCAAACTAAGCAACTTTGTGCAAAGGTAAGTTGCCTCAAATCGGCTTATTTTTGTCTAAGGGGTAGGATGTAAGGCTAGATGTATTCTCACCATAATTAGAACCGCAGACCGGTTTCGCTCTAATTAGAGCTCAGCAATACGGTATACTAATTACAGCGAGAACACACCTATAATGTGATACGGCTATAGTAGCTACTCTCCTAAAACATTGTGAGATGTACGACAGGGTAGCCATCTCGGTGTGGAACCAGATTCCGATTTGGCGTTATCTTCTTACTGTGACTCCACACGCGTGAATGTCACTACATTCAAAACTGCCGTAATTGCTGGCTTCTCATTGGTCGCCGGAAAAAGTCCGGGGGGGGGGGTGCCAATGTGGCGCATTACCTACTTAGATGCTATTAAAGAAAGATATTTTCAGCATGAATTCAAATGTAATATTTGGTGTGGAATTATTGGCGACCGACTACTCGGACTATATGTTCTTCCTCCAAACTTAAATGGAGAATCATATTTTTTATTATTCTTGCTGACATTTTGGATGGTCTCTCACTAGATCTAAAAAGAACAATGTGGTTTATGCAAGACGAAGCACCACCTCATTACCCAGTAGTGGTTAGAAATCATCTTAATGAGACATTTCCTCAACTATGAATTGGCAGAAGAAAGAAGTGATATTCCATGGTCACCAAGAAGTCCTTAGTTTATGTCAATGAAATTTCTTCACGAAATGAACTCTGGGAAAAAAATACAATATGCGGCTAATCTTATTAGGGGACAGAATATATTTTTAATGTCAGAAAGTCCTTTATCAAATTAGAAAAGGCGTAGAAGTAGGAGGATGCCACATAAAGCAGTTAATTTGAGTCTGTTATCTTATAAAGCTATTTTGTGTATTATTCCGAATTACAAGTTTTTCCGCTCTATCTTATTTGAGATTCCTTTCCGAGCCTCTTAAAAGTTCAATTGCCTTTTTCTCGAAAACGATTGAAATTATCAAGTTGAAACAGGCATGAGGATTTTACATTACTAAAATTACCAAAAAGTTTTCGTCAAAAAAGTATAACCCAATTTCATCATCAGGGATAGCTCATGTGGCGCACCCTTTAACAAAATGTAAAATGATAATTAAAGTAATATTTCTTGCCTAGAGTTATACTTCTGTGCCATTTTTTATGAATACGTTGTGAAATTGTTAGCAAAAAAAACGAAAAAGTATGAGTTAAGAGCATAACCTATATAGTAAAAACAATGTACCATATTTCATCAAAATAACTTTATTCTCTGAAAAAGTACAAATAAACTTAAAATGTTCCCGAGAAAACTGGTCCGAGTTTTCTGGCTAATGAACTTCTTGAATATATTTACCCACCTACCGAGATATAATTAATTACAAAAAGTTTTGCGACAAAACTTAAAAAAGAAACTTTTTTTTACTAGAATCCAAAAACAATTTTGTTGTGCATTTTTTTAATAACAAATATGTATCTTTTTAATGAAAGCATGCATCAAATTTGTTTATCGGTATCACCTATATAGTAGAAATAATGTACCATATTTCATCGCAATAACTTTATTGTTTGAAAACGTACAAAGATTTTCCAAAACTAAACTTAAATGTTCCCGAAAAAACTGGTTTCCTGGCCAACGCACCTTAAGTAAATAGCAAACTGAGCTATTAAAATTTAAAGCATTTAATGAAAGTTTGCTACCATACGCACTTGCTGCATCCCGAATTTCTTTTCTTAAAAACATGCATTGTATAATAACGGATATATAGAGCTTTACCGTAAAATGCATCACCCTGTATATCTGAAAATAGATAAAAACAGCAACTAACCCCGGATATGGGTTCTAGGGGGCCTAGATCGCGCTCATTTGAAGAAATGTTTTCAAAATTTAAAAGTGGCCGTCTCTTCATTAGTGATTTTTTTGTACGGAAATTCTCCAAAAATTATAAGCCATTAAACGGTACTTTATAACTAAAACCACTACCAAAGCATTGGAGAAGGGCCTATTTGATATGGATTTTCTGGAAATATTTTAGAAAAATAAAGGACAATGGCGGTTGAAACTGAAACTTAAGGGCTTGTAAAACGTCTTCTAGCTACATTTTTTCTACGTACCCGATACTTGTTTCAGGTTCTTTGCCCAAATGTTGCCAATTTTGACGTTTCAAATCGCTACGTGTTAAAAGAAAAATCCCAAAATGTTTTCTCTAAATACAAATTTGGTTGCCATAATTTTGTTATTTTCGGCGATATAAAAAATTTTCAAAATAAAACACAAAATTTTTCGGGAAAAAACAGATTTTCCTACCACTTGCACAAAGTAGTTACCAAATTTGATCGAAATCAGCCCATTATTTCTTGAGTTATCGGAGTGAGACATGTACATTATATATATATATATATATATATATATATATATATATATATATATATATATATATATATATATATATATATATATATATATATATATATATATATATATATGACATGTCTCACTCCGATAACTCAAGAAATAATGGGCCGATTTCGATCAAATTTGGTAACTACCTTGTGCAAGTGGTAGGAAAATCTGGTTTTTCCCGAAAAATTTTGTGTTTTATTTTGAAAATTTTTTATATCGCCGAAAATAACAAAATTATGGCAACCAAATTTGTATTTAGAGAAAAACATTTTGGGATTTTTCTTCAGTATATATATATATATATATATATATATATATATATATATATATATATATATATATATATATATATATATATATATATATATATATATATATATATACATCCCAATACTGTTTCGGCGTCTTTACAAAACCATTCTGCTTCTGCGTCTGGTCAAGTATATGACTTTTTTAGATGAGAATATTGCATAGCAAGTTAGTCTGACAGGGTACATAGAGAAACTAAGAATTATACTCTATTATTTTTTAGAAAAAGCAAAGGTTTACAGTACCCCACTTTTCAGCGTCGAACCAAATTAAATCTGCTTGAGCATCCAGTGTATAGTTGAAAATATCGTCAACTATACAGCTTTTTTGACGACCGCGTGAATATTTCTTTCCGGTTTGTCGATAATGCTGCGCCCAGGCAGTGTTGCCGCGTTAGCGCTAAAGCATTTACATACTTAAAAAAAGGAAATATAAGTTTAATAATTATGCTCTGGTAACTACATTTTACTACATACGACTAATGTTATGTTGGGGGCAAGGTTTTACGGCGCGAATCAAACAAACGTCACATGTTATGTAGAGTAGTAGCAATTTTATTATTTAGGTTTCTTATTTTTTAGTTTATAAAAATACTTGCGTGCGTGTTGTGATTCCTCAAAGTCTGTGTATTTCCGTGACTATGGCCAATCACCGACGCCAGGGAGCAGTTTTTTACCTCATTATTCTGGAAATTTTTCCAAACCCCAGCCTTCCTGTAAGCAGGGTGGTGATCTTTAGGGTGCTCAACATCTCCTGGTACACGGGGCGGACGTCTTTACGCCCCCACCGAAGGGCGGAACGTGCAGACATTCAACTTGCTCAAATACAATGCCAGAACCTCGGTGAAAGGGAAACCCTGAGGATCGAACTCAGTACCCCGAAGTTCTGAGGCACACGTTCTTACCACTGGACCACCGAGGCTCTTTATAAGAATACTACGATTAACGACTTAACTGTGCTTAAAACAAACCTAACTTAATACTTTAAACAGGATTCACCTCACTGGTTGAAAAGCTGTCAATTCTTCAAGTCAGGTCAGGTAAAGTCAAGTAAAGTCCGGGTAGGTAAGGTCAGGTAGATATAAAAGGTTAACTTCTAGCTACATACAGTTAGTAGTCTACTCTTTGATAATAGTAAAAGATCAAACAACACTGTGTCTGATTTTCATAGGCAGTTCTTTAAAGGCTTGCAAAATCATCAAATAACCCAACAACAAAATAATCTGTTAATAATTGGGATCAGAAATTCCATCAAACGGTCCCGATTGAATCCATAGTCAAATACCTATATTAAGTTCTTATCCAAACAGGCCATACTGAATGTTCTTTGTTATTGATATATTTTTTATCGCAATAGAAATGATCAAGAATCTACTACTAAATGCTTTACATTTCAAATAATATCATCATCACACCTCATTAATTATTGTTGCCCTTACTTAGTGAGACCGTCTCATATCAAATATAGATACTTCTTCTCTGGCTTCACAATTGCTTATTTTCTTCTCTGTGAAAGGTTTTGCGCTTTTACGACATCGTCAGATGTGTTTTTGGTCAATCAGTAGTGACGCGGATATACCGTTTTTTTGAAAGGGGGCGCCATTTTAAAATGTCGCTGTTTAAACAAAGATAGGTTATATTTAGGATTTTTGGCGCTCTATGTGCAACATACCTCATATAATGATTTTAAACATGTAACAATGATACTATTTTATTTTAAAAAATTACGAAGAAACAAAAACAAAAGTGCATCTTGAAAGTCAATTGATCTGGTTAGTTGTTAAACCAATACATTTTACGTCTATAGGAATTGTATGTAGCTAAACAGAAGTGATTGGCTCACGATTTTATTAAATTGTCATGTTTATAATACCTTTCCACGCACACGTTAGTTAACATCCCTTTTAAAATCTTTAATTTTAGCAAAAAATCGATTGAAAATAGAAATTTGGTATCTCTGAAGTCCACCTCAAAATACTTTTATTCTTGAAATTTGGTTAAATAGTAATGACGATAAAATATTTTTTAAAGGAAAACGATTGCCATTTTAAATGAGTATGTTTAGAAAAAAAATTACAAGACTTCAAAAAATATTTACTGGACTAATAACAAAGCGATATTTACGAGTTTGAGAACAACAAAAAATCATTTAAAAATATTTTGTCTCGCTGGTTTGCAACACACACACACACACACACACACACACACACACACACACACACACACACACACACACACACACACACACACACACACACACACACACACACACACACACACACACACACACACACACACACACACACACACACACACACACACACACACACACACACACACACACACACACACACACACACACACACACACACACACACACACACACACACACACACACACACACACACACACACAAACACACACACACACACACACACACACACACACACACACACACACACACACACACACACACACACACACACACACACACACACACACACACACACACACATGCACGCGCACACACACACCCGCGCGCACACACCCACACACGTACGGCGCGTGCACGTTCAGTCGGGTAACAAAACACGTTTTCTTAAGTTATGAAACATCATGAAAGATTTCGGAAAAGATACAAATATAAATTAAGCTTTACAATTTTCCTCTGGCTATTAGATTGTGTATAACATTGGCTTGTTCTGTAGTAGTATTAACAATTATTACTAACGACAAGAAAAACATTAGTACTAATTATTTTTCCACAATTTTTAGGGCTGCGTCATCATTATTGCTGTAATTCTTCAAAGTATACTAAGACACAGTAGTTTTCAGTAACATAGCATATGTAATAAAATGTACGGGTAAAAAATTCATATTAAAAACCTTAAAATGCCTACTTCCAAAAAAACTGTTTTTTTGTCTAAAGTTGGAAGCTAATCTTTTTCTTACAAGGATGGGATTTTATTATATGTTAACATACAAAGTTAAAACGGTAGAACAATGTTTTAATATAAGAGTTCCAGTTCAAAAATTATAAATAAATTAATTTGGCGGTACATTTTATGAATATTAGTTTCCTACTGTGATAGTTTACAAAAAGAGATAGAACTAACTTCATGTACTATTTATGTCTCCATAAAACAAATAAAAAATATAAAACTAATTATTACTCTAAACTCTTAAACGAAAAATGCCTAATTTTCTTCCTACTGATATTATATAATGTTATTAGTTCTAAATGTTAAAAGGATTGAAGGAATAAAGGATTAAAACAATAGTGAATCTATTAGTATACCTCATTTTTGTTTGTCTTTAGCCATTTAATTTACATTTTATTTTACTTGTGTAAATATTTTGCACCAGTACTTTTATCTTGGTCCACGTTTTATTTTTTAACAAATCTGGATTGGCCTTTCAAAGATTCATATTAATCCTTTTTTTGGTAGAATAGTCCTGCTTTATTTACCGTCGCCGGTCAAAATTATCATTATTAATAAAGAAACCTTTGGTGCCTACGATTTTTACAGCATTAGTTATTTAACCCATACTTAAATGTAGCAAATATATTAAATACCACATACAACTTAATAACACAAAAACTTTTCTATTCCTCTGAATTTATTTCGGTAAACGTATTTCTTCTCTCGACTCTTCTAGCACATTTTTATACATTCTCTATATGATTATGCTTCCTGTGCGCATTTCAAAAACTGTTATTATTTTCATATTATCCTGCTTATGCACGGTCCAGCTTTCCGCTCCATACATAATAACACTCCATAGGTATGATTTATGGTGAACTTATTTCATCATTGTAAGTTACAGTTTTTATTAGTGAGGATAGTATTTTGTCTCTTAAATGTCTTTAATATAAAACTAATATCTTGAATTCTAACTTCACTAAAAATAAATCATTAAGACTTTTGACTCCAGCCTTCAGCAAACAAACACTTTATGACAAAAACTTAAACTTTAAGAAGAGTAAGATAATAATATACTTAGTAACTATAACTATAACTATAACCATTAGTGGCAGTAAAAAATAAATAAAAACAAGTCTGTAAATGATATGTAGGGACCATTACAATTGTGTCAAAAATGTTAAGCTAAGTTGTTCCACAGACCTAAAGTAAACAAATAGACGATAAGAAAAAAAATTGCATTCAACGCTAAATTTTTATTGATTTGTGTTTCGTTGCTGTGTATTTAATAAGTTAAACTACAAAATATGTATATTTGTACAATATTATATGAGTATTATAACCTATATATTGTTTCATAAAATTATTGCGCATAAGTACACTTGGAGAACCCAAATCACCACAACACATTTTTTTAAAGACCTGACGATCGTTTAACTAACAAAGTTAGCGTCATTCGTTAGCGAAAGAGAGGCGCATTATTCTTAATCTGTACATAAATCAAAGTAATGTAATACATACTAGCGGATATGAAATTAAAGATAAAAAAAGGTGTTCGCCATATTTTTTAAATTTATTTATAGAAAATATAGTCGACTATTGGAGAAGACATCAGGAATAAAATTAAACAGACAAATATACCATTAAAGGTCCGCAAATGACAAAGAGCTGATGTGGGAAAATGAAAAAAGACTAGCAAAGGATCCGCAGTGTACGCAGTGTACTAGATGAGGTGTTAATAAATATTAAACTATAAATTAATATGACGAAAACAATGAAAATAAGTGAGGGCAAGGTCGATATAAAGCTAAACAGCCAAAACTTAAGCAAGTAGCAAGGGAGAGTACTCCTATGGATAATGGTAAATGTAGCAAGGAACTGTAAAGGTGTATCGCAATGGCAAACCATGCATAATAAGAGACAAAATACTCAATAATAAATATTAAAACTTGGACCAAGGGAAGAGGTTCATCAAATCATACGTATAGAATGTTGTGATGTACGGTGCGGAAGGCTAAAATTTTAATAAACAGCAATAAGAGAATAAAAGCTTTTGAAAGGTAAACATAGAGAAGCATTACAAAGATGAGGCATACCGATAGAAAGACGAATAAAAGGGTGCTATAAGAGGTGAGAGAGAAATATGCTTGCTGCAAAAATTAAGATGAGAAAGGCTTTCTGAAAACATTATTTTAGGCACACATACATGGAAAAAGAGGAAAGGTAGACCAACAGAAAAACTTCTGAAAACCTAGCCCAATTGATAAAGTGCGAGAGCTACAACGAAATAAATAGCTACTGCTGGTAACAGACGCGATTGCGACACCGCCTTTAGACTGTAATGCTACGTATAGTTTCCAAGCTATGTTAATATAATATTGACTAGTACACTTAACATTATCTGATGAAGCTGACTTTGTTAGTGAAACAATTATCGGGTGTAAAAAAACAGTTATGTTGAGGTAGGTTTTACATATATGTACATTATAGTGGTCCCACATATTGCAAAGATTTCACTTTGTGTATATAACATTCAAAATGATGACTAGGCATGTATTTTCGTAGAAAACTATAAATTAATAAAGTCGGTATAGAGTTGAATTCACTGTTCATTTAATTATATTTACAAGTGAAATGTTTTAAATCTATGTACTATTTTCCATAAACCTTCTGATAAATATGCAGTTTATATTCTCTGGTGGTTTAGATGTGATAAATTTTAGGACCGATTGTGTAAATGGTAATTTATATTTTAAAGACGAAACAATGAATCCACTACAGGGGAAAATATAATATTTTCTTAAAATCAATAATAAACACCTCAATCCGAAACAGGTTCTTGGAATCTGAAACCCTGTTATTTATCTACCAGCAATGTTTATTAGCACGGCCACGGTCCTAAATTCGGTTAACGGTATTTTAAACGTTGCCACTTCTCCAGACGTTCAATCATCGCATTTATGTAAACGACATATACTCTCTAAGATATACTGTGAATGACAAGCGCCTCTAGTAGCAAACTGCTGAACTAGACGTTTGTCTAAAAAGTACATAATACGACCATTCTGCACACAATACAAAAATTCGGTACGTCTTTGCCGTTAAAGCAAACTACTTTTTTCTCTGCAATATCCATAAAGTAGGACTAACAGTTCAAGCACACGCCGTGTGAGGACGCATTTGTTACTACAACCCATAGAAAACATTTTCTGCGTCCGTATAAAGACGCACAAAGGCGGTGGACGCAGAATCATATGTAATAATACAATGTACGGTCGCTTAAAAGGTTGTAGGATGTATATATATATATATATATATATATATATATATATATATATATATATATATATATATATATATATATATATATATATATATATATATATATATATATATATATATATATATATATATATATATATATATATATATATATATATATATATATATATGTATGAGACATACTTGGTACTCGGGTTGAACCGCGTCCAGAATTTATGAAAACTCAACGTTTCGGCTCCTATTTCGGAGCCATTTTCAAGAGGTAAGGAAATATGTAAGAACACTCTAAGGCCTCAATCAGCCTATTCCTTAGAGTGGTGGACAAAGGTGGGCAAAGGAAATATGTAAGGACGCTCTAAGGCTTCAATCTGCCTACTCCTTAGAGTGGTGGACAAAGGTGGGTAAAAGAAATATGTTAGGACACTAGTAGATAGGGCGCCACCCTGGCCCACCCCCTCCACTTTTCTGCGCATGCGTTGACCGATGACGTCACGACGGCGGGAGCCAACTGATAGGTTCCAAGTTCCCGCCGGCCGCCATGTAAGCATGCGTTAACAGATGACGGGTAACGCTAACCTGATAATTAGCCATGTGAGCATGTGTTGACAGATGGCGGTAGTCGGCTGTCGGATAAGCGAGTGACAGATGGCGGGAGTCAGCTGTCATCTGCCCACCGACGTCACACGTTCCAAGATGTCCGCTGCAGCAACCGGCCATCTGGTTGCGGGTAACGTGTCAGGTACCAAGTTCCCGCGTGCCGCCATGTGGTTATACACACGTGTTGAACAGATGGCTGCTACCCGCTGCCGAGAATGTAAGGTTAAGACACGCATGTGTTAAGTTGATGTTAAGTCTGGCATATAAGCAATCTGCTTTGCGCTATCCGAGACAGGTTGCGAATGACCTCGTTTCCTACCGGTGACCTACTTTCAGAGTTAAACCGCAACAAGTGAAAGGTAGCAGGTTGCGAGTGACCTCGTTTCCTACCGGTGACCTACTTTCAGAGTTAAACCGCGACAAGTGAAAGGTATCGCAGTGACCTAGTTTCCTACCGGTGACCTACTTTCAAAGTTAAACCGTGACAAGCGAACGTTAGCGGTTGCGAGTGACCTCGTTTCTTACCGGTTACCTATTATAAAATAAAAACACATTAATTTTAACAAAGACTTTTATTTGATACAAAGTACAAGTGTGTAAACTAAGTCAAATCACTCTGCCGCAAGCCATTCCAGCCTTTAAGTATGGTACGCTTACGTTTTACGGTTCTTGCCAGTTGTTGGAATTCATTTATAGAATTCTCATCATCAGATGGTTCATCGTTACGTTGGTGCTGTTGTCGTCGGCGACGCTTCATTGTGATGTTGGATTTAAAAGTATCCACTTGTCGTGCAAATCTTTCAGATTTTTGTCTATTTCACCCAACTTCTTCTTTAGCTTGTGGCTCTTTGACAGATCGATATCTTTTAAAACTTGAGCTGTTATGGTCTTGGTTAAATTTTTCAATTTCTGTTCAATTTCGTTTTTCAAATCTTCCAACTCGGGCTTGTGCACAGCCTCTAGCAGTATGGCTATTAGCCTTTGTGTCACTTCATCTTTATTCTTCAGATACTCAGCTTTATGGTTCTGATAGTCGTCCACCCAGGCATCAACAAATGTTTTAGGTACGCCATCTGTGGAATCAATAGGGTCGGCAACGTTACACAATCTACGGCGTTGCACATCTAAATCACCACTTGCTGTTCCTGGGAAAGTCTCTCTTTCGATAATTTTAAACTTCACACGTTTATTGGGCGGGGAACGTCCGAACTTATCGATAGACATTTTTATACTAAGCAATAGATAGGCATATATGACCGTATGTAGGTTCACTAGGCGGCGATAACACTAGCTTCCTGTAGTTCTTCCAAGATTGACTGAATTTCGTTGTTATGAGCATTATTACCAGCAACAACTTGGGAAGCCACTAAAAGTCTAAGTCTATCAACCAACGCGTTTATGTCATCCCAATACACATATGCTATTGCTTTGTTATTTTGTATCATATAGTTGTTAGTGCTGATGCTGCTGATGCTTCTGCTACCACTGCTCTCATCACTCTGAGCTTTAGATTCAGTCTTTTGTTTTTTGTTAAGATGTGTGATGTGGTCGTTGTCGTGGTGGCCGTCGTCGTCATAGGCGTAACCAAAACCTTGAGGCGTTGAGGATCTTCGCCCTCGTGGGTTTATAACTGGTTTTATTAGAGTCAGATACTTTTCCGAGGAACAACCCTTGGTTCGTGCGTTGGGATCGTAGTTCATTTTATGCACACTAGTTGCTTCTAGAATATCTCTATAGTGTTGAAGATCGTCATAAGTATACCCCCTAGGTGTTTTCATAAATATCAATTCTAGCAGACCTTGTGTTTGTGGATATCTCCTTTGACCCAGTCGAATGTCATCATCAGTAAAGTCTAAGCGTTTGTTGCCAACATTCCAGCTACCAGTATCTTTAGCGTAGCGAGCACCATACGTTTGATCAATGGTAGCAAGTCTCGGTGGTTCAGTAAAATACTTGTCTATATAATATCGAACTCGTTCAGGATATTGCTCCAAAAATTCGAGATATGCTGGGTTGGTGGTGACAGTTTGTAGGTCTGCCTCAAGCTCTTCAAGTGTTGGGATATCCTCATCGGAACTTGTCTCCATCCCTGGTTCGGCTTCAAAAACTTCATGATCTTTAAGGAACTCAACTTTTGGTTTCGTTTCTGGTATATCAACTTCTTCTTTGAGTTGTTCAGCCACTGGTGGCAGCAGCTGCTGCTGCAGTGCTGATGTGTTTCTAGATATTTTACTTAGCGGTTCAACGATTGGTTTATATAAACGTTGCAGAGCATCATCATTTTCAGCTCTGTTAAGCTTAAGCATTAAATGTTTTTTTCGAATATTTTCAGCAAGTTGTAAAATCCTTTTCTTAACTTTTCGCTCTTGCTTACCCATCATCTCCATCGTGCTAAAGTTAGTTGGTGCTACCTGCTGGTCTAATCACTTGTTAGAGCGATACAAGCTGTGGTGGTTTAAGGTATACTGACTCCGCCATGGTGCAAGTCCTCTTCTTATTTATTACGATGTCTGTCTGTCATGTTAGACAGCTGTATGACAGCAGTTTAAGACAGCTGTGTTAGACAGCTGTGTTAGACAGCTGTGTTAGACAGCTGTGTTAGACAGCTGTATTAGACAGCTGTGTTACACAGCTGTGTTAGACAGCTGTATTAGACAGCTGTGTTAGACAGCTGTGTTAGACAGCTGTGTTAGACAGCTGTATTAGACAGCTGTATTAGACAGCTGTGTTAGACAGCTGTATTAGACAGCTGTGTTAGACAGCTGTATTAGACAGCTGTATGACAACTGATAGACAGCTGTCTGTCCTGTCTATCACTGGTTGCAACCACTTAGATTAATATATATATATATATATATCAATCGAATCCTTTTCTATATCTGCCTTTGTGAACATCATTTTCTTCACCAACACACCATACTTATTGTCTTTCCAGCATTGGCAGCATATATTTTTAAATTATTTAAAGTCCATATCAGTGGTCACATGATCGTCGTACACGTGTTTTAAATTGGTTTCATCTTGGTTGAATAACACAACATTTGCGTTGTCACGTACCAGATGTTTGGGTATTCGAGTATATGTTTGACAGAGATAGAATGAATCAATATTCTTGTGTCTGCCCATACTAGAGTATGCTCTTATTTTATCTTGTTTGTCGCACGCCACATCGTCAAAGATAAACACAGAGTTGTCCAAGGCATCTCCCGGATCTAAGATTTCATCTTTTTCACTATAAGGATAGTAACCAACACCTTTTGATGCATCCAACACATCCTTTAACATCTTGTATTTCGGTTGATACAACGACTTTGAATACACATACACGTTATCAAACTTTAAACCGTTTGCTTCAAACAATAAACTCAGCATGACATTTGTTTTACCACATCCACTAGGACCACATATGATACATCGAACGGTGTTTGGAAAGAGAGGACCATGCCTCAGTTGTTCTGCTGTATCTGTAGCAGCATCGTCTATATTTGTAATAGGTAAGGCAGAAGGGTGTTTGATGGTACGCATCTTGACTTGAACTAAACTATATTTTTGGTGTGTGTGTATATAAATATAGATGCAAGTGGGACGCACAGTCAGTATAACTGTTGGTGTCACAGAGTGAGGGTCGTTATTAACAAATAAGGAAGGACGCAAGTTTTGCTGAAAAGTTGGAGCGTTACAAACACCATGAAAGTTAACAGAAAACTTGGTGCGGGTCTTGATGTAATCAGCTCGAAGCCAAAGAAGAAAGTTCCCTTTAAAAACATAATAAGTCTGATTGGGGAAGTTATAAAAGATAGAAACCTTATTCCAACAGAGAACGCTGTGTTTGATATAGCTCATGCAATCGTTAGAAACATTGGTGGGCGTAATACGGTGCAGAAACCTCGAGTTATTCCAATACCTAAAAGCGAAGGCTTCCTTCCCCTGTTGCCTCTGATATTTGGTGGTCTCTCAGCACTAGGAGCTCTGGGTGGCGGTGCTGCTGGTATTGCTAAAGCCGTGAACGATGCCAAGTCTGCGAAACAGAAACTGGAGGAAGATAAACGTCACAACAAAACAATGGGCAGGAGAGGCAGTGGTTTGAAATTTAAGCCAAAATGCAAGAGACTGGGCAAAGGCCTTTATCTCAAGAAACAACGCTCCGGTTATGGGTTGTATCTGCAAAAGCCAAAAAACTAAAGTGTTTACCAGCAAGACCTCTGACAAATGTAGATATTGTCAAGTTTGCTGGTAAAATGAAAATCCCATATTTTAGAGGTGTATACATGCGAGATGAGCTACCTCGCAATGGACCACGTAAAAACGAATCGTTCATTATGAATTTGCAAACAAACAAGGAGCCAGGCAGTCATTGGGTTGCTGTGAGAAAACGTTGCGACATCGTCGAGTAGTTTGACTCGTATGGAAACTTGAAGCCTCCTGTGGAGCTGCAACGTTACCTTAAAGACTATTCCATCTTGTATAATCATGATGTGTATCAAACATATAATACTTTTAATTGTGGTCACTTGTGTTTAAAATTTTTGCAATAAAAGACTCAAACAGTAGCCTGTGTGTATCAGTCATGGCGCACACCTTCGTGTTGAAAGATCGCAGCTCCCATCTGTCGTCAGACTACCATCCACCAATTGCTTTGGATGGTAGTTATGCAGTTGCTTTGATAGGCTTTCACACATACAACAACATACCTAACATCTATGAAGGTAAAAACAAATTTCATGTAAAAGAAGGAACTGGTTGGCGGACCATCACGATACCCACTGGTGCCTATGAGATAACACACTTGGAAGAGTTACTTCAAAATGAGCTTGTTGGTGCTACAGCAATACACGAACAAAGGCAGCAGGCTCTGATTCTGACACCTAATCCGAATACCATCGAATGTAAACTAAAGTGTTATACAAGTGTCAGTTTTGAATTTGATGGTTCGATTGGGCGAATGTTGGGGTTTTCAAAACAAGTTCTTCAACCAGACATCTTTGATGAATCTGATTTACCTGTTGAAATAGTGGATGTTAGACAGATTCGCATCGAAACTAATATTGTGTCTGGTTCCTATTATAACGGACAACCCTCACATACGCTGTATGAGTTTGCTCCGATGGTTGATCCGGGCTACGCAATCGACATAGAACCTAAAAATTTAATTTACCTGCCGGTGAACAAGCAAGGGATTTCGAATATAAGCATCGACATCGACGATCAAGATTCAGTTCCTGTCAACTTTCAAGGTGAAGTGTCTGTGCGCTTGAAACTTATAAAGGTTGCTTAGCATGTTGGTCTTTAAAGATATAAAAGCAAGTGCACCCACCAAAACAACTTCAGTTGAGGCAGACAGTTCAAAGGGTACACTTCGTCCAGATAATATTGAGTTCCTGAAAAAACTGGGCTATCATGTCGTCAAAACTAGAAATATTCAAAGACCCCGTGTTTGATGATGCGATCGATCGCGAAGAACTGCGCTCTTACTATTCACCAACTAAATCGTTTGGTAACAGCGATGAAATTGAAATAACCATAAATCAGCAAGATGCGTTCGTATGTCTGGCCGAGTCAGCTCTAATAATCGAAGGTGCTCTGGAACCTTTAGCAGTACAAAACGCCAATGGTGAGTGTTATCTGTCAAATAATGGAGGAGCTGCTCTGTTTGAATCCATGACCTATGAGTTTAAAAACAAGGAGGTGGAACGAGTGCGAGACCCATGCACCACAACAACCATCAAAAGTCTGCTATCCTTCAGTAAGAACGAAGCCAAATCTCTTAGCAATGCCGGACTGAATGTGTCGTCGGAGCACATCACCTTAAACGATAACAAGTTTCACATGCTCATACCTATTTGGTTCCTCTTCAGTTTCTTCCATCATTTCAAAGGAGTTCTCTGTGGCAAACATACTTTCCGATTTACAAGAGCTCGAAATGATTCCAACGGCTATTACAGCACAGGTATGGCACGAGCAAAAATTACAGTAACCAATATGTTTTTAAAGGCAAAACATGTATTTCCCAATGATAAAATGAAATTGGAGCTGATGGATAAAATAGCAAAAGACACATCTATATTTCTCGCATACCGCAAATGGGACATATATGAGCTACCATCACTCTACAAATCTCAAAAATCCTCAAATGGAGGGTGTCGTCTGAACCCTCATGTTCAGACCATGCCCACATCCTATTTGAAATTGAAACAGGCCCTAGACCTGTGTTGGAGTATCGGGACCCGAGGAGGACGGATTGGGAGGGATACAAACAGTCCCTCGCCGGCAGACTTGGGTCCGCAATCCCCACAGTGAGGGATCGTGATGAGATCGAGATTGCGGCCGAACAGGTTAGGGAAGCTGTGGTCACGAAAACTGTCCACTGAGGTCAAAGAAAGACAGTCGGGGGTCTACTTGGTGGAATAATAACCTCGATAAACTACGAAGAGAAGTTAGACGTCTCTTCAATCGTGCTAAGATTACAGGCAACTGGGAGCAATATAAAACTGCTCTAACACATTATAATAAAGAGATCAGGAACGCTAAGAGGGAGTCCTGGAGGAGGTTCTGCGGGGACATTAATAATTTGCCCAGCAGCGCCAGAATCCACAGGATTCTCTCACGCGACCGTGTACAGGAACTGGGATCGATAAAACGACCAGATGGTTCCTTTACTGAATCTCGGAAAGAAACGTTAGAGCTCTTAGCACACACACACTTCCCAGATTGTCTGATCCTGAGCAACGGTGAGGTCCTACCAGCTGAGGGACGATCTAAACGCCCCCAAAGGGAGGACTGGCTAGTTGCTCGGAGAATAGTTACAGCCTCGGCAGTGGAGTGTGCTGTGAATCATTTCCAGCCATTCAAGTCGCCAGGGGAGGATGGGGTGGTACCGGTCCTACTACAAAAGGGACTAGAGATTCTCCTACCCTTCCTTATCAGGCTGTTCAGAGCCAGTCTGGCCTGGAACTATATTCCTTCCAGCTGGACGGTGGTTAGAGGGGGTTTACATTCCCAAATTGGGACGTAATGACCTCCTACCTACTTCACTGAGACCTCTCAGTATTACATCATTCCTCCTGAAGGGATTGGAAAAAATACTGGACGGACACATTAGGGGGAACATCTTACCCAAGAACCCCCTAAATACCCACCAGTATGCCTATCAAACTGGCAAATCAACTGAGTTAGCGCTCAATAACCTCGTCGAGAAGATCACACACTCTATGAAAAATGGAGAGGTTGCGGTGGCGGCATTTCTCGACATAGAAGGAGCATTTAATAATGCATTACCGATCTCCCTCTACGAGGCCACTATCGCTAGGGGGGTGGAACCTACCATCTGTGGCTGGATCGGAAACATGCTGCACAATCGGACCATTATTACCTCATTACGGGGAGAGGTGGTCAGCGTTAGGGCTGCGAGAGGGTGTCCTCAGGGGGGCGTTCTATCCCCCCTGTTGTGGTCCCTCTTTGTGGACGACCTGCTGGCTATCCTCGGACTCTGGGAGGTTGAGGTCCAGGCGTATGCGGATGATCTTGTCATAATGGTTAGAGGCAAATCTGAGGAGGAACTGTCTAGTACTCTTCAAGAAGCACTAAATGTAGTCAATGATTGGTGCCGTAGGGAACAGATGTCTGTGAACCCTCACAAAACGATCATTGTCCCGTTCACCAGAAGAAGAAGGTTGGACAAATTAAAACCACCTAATCTTATGGGGGAAAACATTCCATTTTCGGACCAAGCAAAATATCTGGGAGTTATCCTAGATAAGAAGCTCAACTGGGACAGACAGAAAATGTTATCCGCAGGGCTAAGATGTCCCTGTGGACCTGCCGGAGAATCTGTGGGAACAACTGGGGAACAAACCCCCAACAGATGTACTGGCTCTATGTAGTGGTTATCAGACCTATGATAACATATGGAGCCATAGTTTGGTGGCCTAAGGTACTTCGTGGTACCGCGAGGGCCAAACTGGCTCATCTACAGAGACAAGCATGTCTGATGATAACGGGAGCGATAAGCACCGCACCATCAGTCGCTCTGGAGGTCCTCCTCAATATTCCCCCACTTCACATATGGCTGGAGAGGGTGGCGAGGTGGACAACGTACAGACTAATACAAACGGCAGATAACATGCCGAGGGAAGTCAGTCTGAGGGGGTCCGGACTCCTTGATGACAGTGATTGTCACAGGATTCTGGGAATGGTCTCGGACTTGATGCCTACAAAAATCAGCAGAGATCTGTCTTTCAAGACCGTCCTCCCGGCAAGGGAGGACTGGGACCTGAACCAATCGACCCTGTTGAGAGCGGACCTCTGCTGGTACTCTGACGGCTCCAAAACCAATATGGGAGTAGGAGCCGGCGCATATGGGGGCAGCACCGATGCTAGACTATCAGCTAGCCTCGGCAAGTACGCAACCATACACCAGGGAGAAGTTTATGCCATCGAGATGTGTGCAAGGGAAAGCTTAAAAGACCTATGCACAAACAAATCGATAAAGATATTTGCAGATAGCCAAGCTGCAATAAAGGCTCTTGGTTCCTACCGGTGCGATTCAAAGACGGTATGGAGTTGTAAATCTGCCCTTAATGAATTGGGCAGCTGTAATGAGGTGTCGCTGGTCTGGATACCGGGTCACTCGGACCATGATGGCAACGTTGCGGCAGACGCGCTTGCCAGGAGTGGTGCCCAGTGTGACTTTGTCGGACCAGAACCGGTGCTGGGAATAACATCTTGCACAGCAAAACGCACCTTAAAGACCTGGACAGATAGAAGGACAATTCAATATTGGCAAAATCTTCCAGGATTAGCTCACTCTAAGGCCTTCATAAATGGCCTGTCTGAGTCAAGGGCTAAGAAACTTCTAGAGTTGAACAGACAACAACTGAGTACTCTAGTCGGCCTGTATACAGGACACTGTCGCTTGCGGCATCACATGCACCGTATTGGGATCGGTCAGGAGACCGAGTGCCGGCTGTGTATGGAGAATGACGAAACAGCAGAGCACGTGCTGTGTTCCTGTCCGGCAGCGGATAGGACTAGACACCTGCTCTTTGGCAAGGTAAAGCTTGCTCCAGAGGATCTGGATCAACTTTCGCCCGCAAAGGTTATCGACCTCTGTAGGAGGCTGGATTTGTTGGGCGAAATATAGACATTAGGCGTGAGCCACAATAGACCTTATGGTCGCGGTGGAGGGACCGATATGGACCACTCACAAACTAACCTAACCCTAACCTACCATCACTCAGAGATATAAACAGAGATGTGTGGGCTGTTAAAACTGCAACCAACTTGGAAAGACCTCGATATGTGATTATAGCCTTTCAAACAGATCGCAAGGACAACGTAAGCAAGAAGGCAGACTTTTTCGATAACATTGGTATGGTGGATCTTAGAGTGTTTCTAAATTCAGAATGCTACCCTTATGAATCTATGCATATGGATTTCGAGAAATCGAAATATGCCGAAGCCTATCAGATGTATACAGATTTTCAAAAAAGCTTCTGTTATAAAAACATGTCGGAGCCTATCTTGAATTATGACGAGTTTAAAGACCGAGCTCTATTTGTGATCGACTGTCAACACCAGAACGAGTCGATCAAGTCGTCAACGGTGGACATTAAAGTGGAGTTTATGAGCCGAGCGAACTTCCCTAACAACACACGTGCTTACTGTTTGGTTATTCATGACAGTGTATTGGAATATAAACCTCTAACGGGCATCGTTAGAGCCATTATGTAATAATAGTAACTATGTCACTTATGTATCAATATGTACAGCCACTATGTAATAATATAATTTACTATGTCACTTATGTATCAATATGTGCAGCCTAGGGTTGTACCCCAAATAAATTCTTTATTGTATGTAAATCACTTGTTTTATTTTTCTTACTTGCATTTTAACCAACCCTCGTATATTCCACTAGTAAAATGGACACATGTGAGAACCATCACGTGCTACACAACAAACTTGTGTGTATGTGTGTATTTTTAAAATCTCAATTCTTAATGAGTACCCTCGTATGTATATATATATATATATATATATATATATATATATATATATATATATATACATATACATATATATATATATATATATATATATATATATATATATATATATATATATATATATATATATATATATATATATATATATATATATATATATATATATATATTATATATCATATTTAATTTTTTGGATTAAATTGAGTTTGTTATTATTGAAAAACCCGCGCATATATGTGTGTTTAACTTCCATTCTTAACTTTATTGAACAGTCCTGGTATGTATATGCATCACATTCTCCTTATATCTTAATACGTGTGTTTACATTTACATAATATGTTGTTGAATAAATAACTCTATGAATAATCTGCCTTAGGCAATCTAGGTTTCCGCGATAGACTCTCTTTTTTATATTAAGTGCAACTGCAGCTAAGAATTATAGTGTATTTACGTTCATCGAACCATTATTTGCAATAAAAGCTACGTTTACATATACATATCAAAATATCGTCCTCTAGGCCTTTGTTAATTAATGTAACCAGCTTCGTAAACGAGTTATTTTCAACTGAAGATACATTTGTCTCGCACAAGAAAATTCATAATAACTGGCTATGTTATTTAATACTTAAATTATATAATATGTCGTTTTTGTTTTAAGCAATTCATGTAGGTATAACGCTAACATTCAACAGAAATAATTTTAAAAAGTTTAAACAGCCACTTTAGTACTAATATCCCTATCTAGGTCACTGATATTCATTCATTCAAAAGATAGTTGTATATATTACACGTTAAAGTATTACTTTTACTTAGATCTCCTTGGTCTAACGGTTTGCGTCTCCGCCTGCTATTCTAAAGGTAACGCGTTCAATTCTTAGCCACTTCTTCAACACCATTTTCTATAAACAAATTAGTTATCTATTTCTGTCCATTTCAAGTACCCGCTAGCTAGCCTTCTCTCTCTCTCTCTCTCTGTGTATGTGTGTGTGTATGTATGAGTGTGTGTGTGTCTGTGCAGAGTCCAGAATACCAATAATAAATTCAACAAATATATGGACTCTGTACAGGCGCACACCTTTTCGATAAAATTCAAATTTCCCGCCAAAAACTTAGTACCTTGGCAACCCTAAAACACGCCATCAAACATACAGCACTTAACCTTAACAAACAAATAATCATAACCACAAATTTTCACATGGCAGCCTCATAACAAAGAAGCCTGTATACAAACATACACGTTGTTGCCTGGCAACCAATAACCTAAGAGTACAACAACACATACTTGATGTCAACAAAAAACATAACCTATACAAGACTTAACATTCAGCATGGGGAATCGGGAGTTCTAAACCCACATTCGGCTAGCGGGCAGCAGCAGCCGACATAAACTTACACACAACACATGTATACCTTTCATTCTCGTATAGCGCGAAGCAGATTGCTTCTATCTCAGACTTAGCCTCAAATTAACACACCTAACATTCTCGGCAAGCGGTACCTGCTCAACACGTGTGTATAACCACATGGCGGCACGCGGAAACTTGGGACCTGACACGTTACCCGCAACCAGATGGCCGGTTGTTGCAGCGGACATCTTGGAACGTGTGACGTCGGTGGGCAGATGACAGCTGACTCCCGCCATCTGTCACTCGCTTATCCGACAGCCGACTACCGCCATCTGTCAACACATGCTCACATGGCTAATTATCAGGTTAGCGTTACCCGTCATCTGTTAACGCATGCTTACATGGCGGCCGGCGGGAACTTGGAACCTATCAGTTGACTCCCGCCGTCGTGACGTCATCGGTCAACGCATGCGCAGAAAAGTGGAGGGGGGTGGGCCAGGGTGGCGCCCTATCTACTGACACTCTAAGGCCTCAATCTGCCTACTCCTTAGAGCAGTGGACAAAGGTGGGTTGGGTTGTTGTAGCTCGATTACGGGGCCTCAATCTGCCTACTCCCCAAATCTCGCCGGAGATCGTCTGTGAGGCCGCAGTGTGTTCGTTACAAGTCTTGTCTTATATATGTCGTTCCGTCTACCTGCTTCGTTAACAGTGAAAGTAGTGGGGTCACCGTCAATTAAGTGGGGGGCTTTAGTTACGGTACTTAGAGGATGAGGAGGATTAAGAGGGTCACCGGCATTTGTTGAGGCAGATAATGGGGCAATAAAATTGTCTGTGGAATTTATTTTCCTTTTGTGTGTTTGTAAAGAAGATATAATAGGTTTCCAAGTAGTCGGAAGGCGAAGAACATCATCTATCTTATTTAAACAATCGGGACGTTTTTCAATCTCGATTGCTTCGCGGATAATTCTCGTTTTGAAGTTGTAAACCGGTGCTATTGTTTTGGCATTATCGAAGTCTATTTTGTGTCCTGTATGAATATGATGCATGGCCAGCGCCGATGAGGGGTCGAATTTTCTAACTGCGAGGGTGTGTTCATATATTCTATTGTGGATGCGTCTATTTGTTTGTCCTACATAAGTTCGAGAACAGTCGGAACAAGGAATTTCGTAAACTCCGTGGGATTCGTTTGGAATCGTATCTTTGGGAGTTTTTATCAGATTTGATAGTGTTTGCTCTGTGTGAATACGGTTTTGATACTATGGGTTTTAAAAATTCTGCAGATGTTGTCGGTGACACATTTAATGTATGGTAAAAAGCTGTGTTTTGTTGTGTGGACTCTGTTTGTTCTTGTTGTGGTGTAGTCGTTTGTTGTTTTGCGTTTCTAATGTTTCGTAGTATGTGATTGTTGTCGTTTTCTAGCAATGTCTGTCTTAAAAAGTTTAATTATGTCTGTTGTTGTTGTCTGTTAGTCTAAGGGATCGTGTTCGAACCACGGAATTTTGTTGCGATGGGTGATGGTGAGATTGGGCGTTAAGATAACGATTAGTGTGGTTATGTTGAGGTAGGTATCACCTATATCTACATTATAGTGGTCGCACATATTGCAAAGATTTCACTTGTTGTGTATATAACATTAATAATGATGATTAGGCATATATTTTTCGTAGAAAACTATAAATTAATAAAAAAGGTATAGAGTTGAATTAACTGTTCATTTGATTATATTTACAGGTGAAATGTTTTAAATCTATGTACTATTTTCCATAAACGTTCTCAATAATTGATAAATATGCAGTTTGTATTCTCTAGTGGTTTACATGTGATAAATATTAGGACCGATTGTGTAAATGGTAGTTTATATTTCAAAGATGAAACAATGAATGATAATATTTTTTATGAAGTAATAAGTAAACACAATGGAACAACTGACTAATTATAGGTACTTTACCTACCTTTTTGTTTTCACTATATGTTTCAACAAACAACTGTGTGTTTGTGCGTGTGTTTTATTTCTTTAAATACGGCCTATTTCCGCGACTATGGCCAATCATCGACGCCAGGGAGCAGTTTTACCTCACTATCCTAGAAATTTTGCCGAAGCCCTGCCTTTCTGTAAGGAGAGTAGGGATCTTTGACGTGCCCAACATCGCATTGACACGGGACCGACAGCTTTACGCCTCCTCCGAAGGGCGGAACGTGCAGACATTCAACTTGCTCAAATACAATGCCACAACCTCGGCTGATGTTAATTGTACAGTATGTACTGACAAAGTGAAAGGAATCGAACCCAGTACCGTTCGGTTCAGAGGCACACGGTCTTACCACTCAACCACCGATGCTCTTACAAACAACTGAACACCTTAATAACATACACTATAATACTTCGTTGGCATAAAGATATCACCACAGGGAAAAAATATAATATTTTCTTAACATCAATAATAAAAACCTAAATCCGAAACAGGTTCTTGGAATCTGAATTCTTGTTATTTATCTACCAGCAATGTTTATTAACACGGATCTAAACGACACATACTCTCTAAGATATACAGTGAACGACAAGCGCCTCTAGTAGCAAACTGCTGAACTAGACGTTTGGCTAGAAAGTACATAACACGACCATTCTGCACACAATACAAAAATTCGGTACATCTTTGTCGTTAAAGTAAACTACTTTTTTCTTTGCAATATCCATAAAGTAGGACTAACAGCTCAAGCACAAGCCGTGTAATGACGCATTTGTTACTATAACCCATAGAAAACAAGGCAAACATTTTTGGCGTCCGTATAAAGACGCAAAAAGGCGGCAGAGGCAGAAACATATGTAATAGTGCAATGTACGGCCGCCTAAAAGGTTGTAGGATGTATATATATATATATATATATATATATATATATATATATATATATATATATATATATATATATATATATAAATTATTCGTTAGCCAGGAAAATCGGTCCGGTTTTTCCCGGAAAATATTGTGTTTCTTTCGGAAATTTTTTATATGTCCGGAAATAACAAAGGAAGGCAACCAAATTTGGTAGGCGGGTTTGTCATTAAAAGTTAAAAGACAAAAAAGTTACAGGAACTAAAAAAAATATTGGGGTTTTCGTCAAAATGCCAAAGTCGCGATTTAAAACGACAAAATTGGCAACATTTAGGAAAATAAGCTGAAATTAATACGGGTTATGTAAAGAAAATTTCGCACAAAGAATGTTTTACAAACCCTGTAGTCTTAGCTTCAACCGTCATTGGCCTTCATTTTACTAAAATATTTACAGAAAATTCATTTCAAATAGATACTTTCTCTGATGCCTTAGCAGTAGTTTTAGCTATAGAGTTTATCGTTTAATGGTATATGATTTTTGGCGAAATTTCGTAAAAAATAAATGAAGGCCAATACATCCGTTATTATACAAGATACGAAAAAGTTATATACATTAATTATAAGGTGTCTTGAGCTACATCTTAAAAAAATATTTCTACATAAGTCGTTGGTGATAAACATTTTCTTTTTTTTATCAAACATGCCTGCATGTTATTGCATTTTTACATTTTTGGTCGAAATATAATGCATGTTTTTAAGGAATGAAATTTGGGACGTAGTTAGTGCGTTATTGTAGCGAATTTTTATTAAATGCTTCAAATTTGAATATTTCAATTTGCTATTAACCTATAAGGTTCGTTGGCAAGGAAACCAGTCTACTCGGGAACATTTTAAATTTACTTTCGGAAATTTTTGTACATTTCCAAACAATAAAGTTATTTGAGTGAAACATGGCACACTGTTTCTACTATATAGGTTATACTAGTAACGAAATTTGATGCCTGTTTTCTTTTAAAAAACATATATTTGCTATTAAAAACATTTTTATGAAACATCACTGCCATAACGCGCTTGCTCCGTCCAGACTTTTATATAATTAAGTAAGAGTTTAGTTATGCGTGTCTAAATATTATTAACATAACTTTTTAAAAGGATGCTAGTTTACTATGAGCATGTTAATATCAATTATATAATTTTAAAAATTTTACCTTTTATTGCCTTTGTATGCCACAAAATGTTTAGGTACTCTTGGCCTGAAATGGCTACTCCACCTTCAGGTATTTGATAACCTATAAGCTGCAACAAAATGGAAAGCATATATTATTAATATTATCCTGATGAAATATAATGGGCATACTCGATTGTTGAAACCTCGTCCTATTCTCTCAGCATTGACCCATATTTGCCATTCTCCAGATCTCCCATTCCAGCTTTCGCAAATATGATACCAATTGTTTTTCCGGAAAGGATAGTTTAATCTGAAAAACGTATGACCTCCTACTGCTAGACTCAGGTAGCTGGATTTTTCCGTGTTAGAAATCCAAGAATATATGGCCTTTGGTTGACTTTCGGCTGAAGTAAAGGGTTAAAACCATAAAGGTTACTCAATAATGTTGGACTTAAACTTTAGAGAAACTAAACTTTTTATATAATTCGAGTGTGTTTAATAAATAATTTCAACACAGAAATGAGTCGTTAAATAGTAAACACAATTACATACATACACAGATACAACATACAACACACATGCATCAAGATTTGAACCTGTAACTACACATGCTCATCCACCGCTTAGAAACATGAGCATACTGTTTAGTTATTCAGTACCCCTCGTATTTGTTTGACACTACCATATTACGGACCATATATCGGCGATTCGAACCTGGATCTCTTTCAAATAAAATCTAAATGTCAGACTCTAGTATTTTTAACAAGTGAGATCGAATGTGTTGATTTAAAATTCATCTTGTTTTTTACTTATAAACGAGCTTACTGTTTAGATATTCAGTACCCATCGTATATGTTGTCCTCGCATTTGTTTGGTGCTAGTAATATAATAAGCAGCTAGAGCGACCTCTAGTGTCGGTAATCTGTGTTATGTTGTTATGTTAAACGAAATTCACCTCTAACTTTATTTGTCATATGACACATCTATAGTATAAGTACACTTGGAGAACTCCAAATCACCACAACACATATCTTAAAGACCTTACGATCGTTTCGCTGACAACGTCAGCGTCATCAGAGGATGAAAAATTCTATATCGGCGATTCGAACCTAGATCTCTTTCAAATAAAATTAAAATGCCAGACTCTATTATTTTTAACAACAGAGATCGAATGTGTTGATTTAAAATTCATCTTCTTGTTTTTTTACGTAGAAACGAGCTTACTGTTTGGTGATTCACTACCCCTTGTATATGTTGTCCCTAGTTTCATCCTCTGAGACGCTGACGTTGTCAGCGAAACGATCGTAACGTCTTTAAAATATGTGTCGTGGTGATTTGGGGTTCGCCAAGTATACTTATCAGTGCTCATCGCAGGTTCAAGTTTTCACATAGTGGACATGTATAGTAACTGCGAATTGCAGTTCATTTAGCTAATTTCATGTAAATAATCATAAATAATATAGACGAGTTTCGCGAAGGTAGCAAAAAAGTGTGATCACGTTTCAGACCGAGGTCAATTTTTGTTAAAATTCGCAGAAACTATAAGAAAAACAGTCTAAAAACTATTATACTTGGTATGTATGTATGTGTGTAACACTTAGTTTATATAAAAAGTTTAGTTCTGAAAGTGTAAATAGTGTATAAATTGTTAATTAATAAAGAATTAATAAGGTAAGGAATGGACACCGGCAGCGATAGAGGCTATCAGAACAGCTGATACAAATGTAAACAATGAAGAAGCAGCAAGGTCAGGTATTTATATAGACATTAATAATAAATATTCTGAGAGAGATAATGGCCCTTATATGGCATGTGTAGAGAGCTTAGACCAAAATGTAGGAAAACTTCATACAATTCGTATTGGACATTATCTAAAATTAACTAGTTTGTTTAGTAATGTTTTGTATATTGAAACAATCGGTGTAAACAGGGTAAAGGTTGATTTAAAAGACCGAAATACGGCAAATTTAGCAAACCATAAGGAATTAATTAAAAATAATTTAATCGCCTACATTCCAAGATTCTTTAATCAAAAGAAATGTTTAATTAGACAAGTAGATACATTTTTTAACGAGGATTATTTGTTGAAAAATATGCAATGCTCACAACGCGTCATTAAAGTAAAGCTAATGAAAAGAAAAATTATTAACGATAAGGGAGAAACACGGCTACAAGATTGTCAAACCGGAATCGTATAGGGTTCACAATTACCTCAATTTGTTCGGATCAACAGTGTTATTTTTGAAGTTGATATATATATATATATATATATATATATATATATATATATATATATATATATATATAGATATATATATATATATATATATATATATATATATATATATATATATATATATATATATATATATATATATATATATATATATATATATATATATATATATATATATATATATATATATCCAGTTGTACAATGTTTAAACTGCCTTAGATACGGACATACGAAAAAACAATGTGAAAATAAAGAAATATTATGCCGAAAATGTATCGTTAATAACGAAAAATTAAAAAAATTGTGTCCAAAAATAATGTAAGTTTTAAGGAAGTGGAAAAGATTGAACAGTTCCCAACATATGCCAGTACCACTAATAACAGATTTAATTTGTTACGCGATGACAATAACTTTCCTGCTTTAAATGAAAATTACAAAACTTTGACTCCAAGTGAAACGAATGCATGCACAAGTTATGCTGGTAGGTGTAGTTTAACACAACCTAGCTACGCAAGGAGACTTCCTACAACAAAACGTTTAGTATTATCACAACCCGCGAAAACTTTACATACCGCAGAAAAAAGCCAAGCTTCATCACCCACTGATATACGCCCACATAAAAGGCCAGTTAATTCAAGACCAATTATTCATAACCCCCGTATTACTGATATTAAAAAAATGAAAGTTAAAATCATTAATGAAGTAATGAACTACTGGTCGAAATTAATCGGACAGGTTTTAACGAAACTAGACCCAGACGATTTAAATTTTGATAACCGGGTAATTAAGGAGAATTTAGAAAAATTTAGAATATAGTGATAGTGATGAAATGATCGTGCAAGATAGCGAGTTAGACGACGGGTGCTACTAAAACAGTAAGAGGTTTTAACATTTTACAATGGAACTGTCGTCCCATCCAAGAAAATCGCCTTAATTTAGTGAAAATTCTTGAGGAGAAACTGGTTGATGTTGTACTACTAAGTGAGACGTGGTTAAAAAAAAATTATAACATGAATTTTAGAGGTTATAATTGTATTAGAAAAAATCGTACTGTGGGAAATGGTGGTGGTTTTGGTATCCTAGTATCAGACATTTTTGCTTATGAGTTGGTGGCAGACACCACCGCGCTACCAAACGCAGTTGATTGGTCTGGGATTAAATTATCAGACCCGAATATAACTATAGTTAGTAAATATCGCCCCCCTGATGTGTTGGTAACATACAATAATTGGTGTTCCCTTTTCTCAAAAGTTAAATATACAAACTTAGTTATTGGTGGTAACTTCAACGGTTGGGATATGAGCTGGGGCTGTGTAACGAATAGCTCTGCAGGAACAGTCCTGTATGATATTGTTCAGGACTTAGATCTATGTATTTTGAACGACGGAAGCCCTACTAGGGTGCCTCGACCGTTGGAGTCACCGTCAGTCGTGGATTTTACCATAGCGTCACATAATCTAATTAGTAAAGTAAGATGGGGTGCACTTCGGGAGTCAGCAGGCTCTGACCATTTGATTTGGTTGAGACTTGATCACCTGAAAATTTTCATCGTTAGGAGATGTTTCATTGTATTGAAGGTGAGTTTCGTTTTGATAATAGCAATGTTCAGGGTATTCGCTTGGTACATTTAGTAACTGGTCAAAATCTGGCAATGGATTGTGTTCCAAGTCTTGAGAACATTGTGGCATATTAAACGTATCAAAGGTTTCGTAATAATGTTGATTGGTATTCGTGTTTTCGTCAGTTGGAAAGGGATGTTCATTAATTTCTTGATTGAAAAGTTCCTCAGATACGAATGTTGTTTTCGGTCTAACAGAATTCCCAGATGAAGTATCCATTGGCTCTGGTACATATCTATTTTGGTTTTGGTTCCTTAGAATGGCACTAGTTCGCTGATTCGCGAATCTAGAGTGTTGTTGAGAAGGTAATCTATTTCCTGGTTGCCAATGGTTATTATTAAAATTGGGTTTAGAAAAATTTTGAAATTGCCTGTTAATAATTTGTGAGCTGGGTCTTGGCTGATAGGTATTTTGACCGAATGTTGGTGTAAATGAGGTTTGTGAAAAATATGGCATTTGTGGTTTTGGTGATTGCTGAAATTTGGAGTAACCATTTGGGGCGAAATTAGTGCATCGGGAAATTAGGTACGTATGAAGCATTCAGGTGCATTTTTGAGGGGTTGAATGAGGGTTTTTGGATAGCTTTATACGCAGGCTGAGAGTAAGATGTGTTACTACTATTATTATTATTGCTAAAATTTTTAAAATTAAGTTGTTCTGTAACAAACGACATGGCCTTTTCTAGAGAAGATGGGTATTTTAATTTGACTACAAGCTGCAGATCATATGGAAGACCACTTATGAACGTTTTGAGTGCAAAGTCATCATAATGAATTATTTTTATTCTCTTTTCATTTTCGTCTTGAATAGATTGGTTTAATTTAGACAAAAGTAAACTTCTAGCGTCTTGTATTCTTATACCAAAGTCTAAAGGGTGCTCATTTTTTAAGGGTCTCATATTTATTAAGTCTTGGATCAAACAATCTATGCTTCGCTGGTCAGAAAATGACAAAACAAGAATATTTTTAATGGAATCCCAAGATGTGATTCCAAATCTTGAACATATCAAATCGGCGGCTCTGCCTGTTAATTTATTTAAAATTGTATCAATTAAGCTAGCATTTATAGGATCATCTAAACTACTTCTATTCTGAAATGCTTTTAAGAAATGATTGCAAAAACCGTTTTAATTGTCTGAAATTGCCATCAAACAGAGGTATGTTGTCTGCCTGATATCTTAAAAGTGCCATGTCTGGTTTGTTTTTGTGTCATTGTTACACTTTCGTCAATTATTGATTGATCTGGGCCTTGTAAATTTGCAAATTGTCTAACTAAGGTATATAGCAAAAAAAAATTAAAGTACTAAATCGAGAATCACTTAAAATATATAGGTAAAAGAAAGGATTGTGAGCAAAACTTACATAATTAGCGTTGCTACTAGGTACATCTTCTTCTACTTGGCCCATAGGTTCTTTGTGTTCTTCCCACAGGTTCGCTTTGGTTGATTTCCAATACGTAAGAGCGATGCTTGTCCCTATCACTGGAATTTTCAACTTTTTTCTATGTCGATTTAACTGTTAAAACAGAACGGTTCCACGATTTTTGTTTTCACCGTATCGACAAATCCTACCGACTGCGCCAGTTAATTGATTGATTTCAATCGATTGAATAAAAAAATATTTATTAATTATTATTACAAGAAAACATAGAACTACTATTACAAAATATTAAAAGTGACAACAATAAGACGACTAAACTAATAAGGTTTTTCTACTGTCTCACTACCATCACTCCGCTACGTGTTCTCACCACCAGTCTTGAATTCCACGGATTGCAGAGCTATGTCGTTCCCGTGTGAAATGCCGATTCCACCATCCACCGTCCACCACCCACCACCCGCTACTGAGCATGCGCGTGACGTAACAAATATGGTGGATGTATTGAGTATGACGTAGGCTTTAACCTGAGATGACGTAATCCAAGATAGCGGCCAAGACGGCCAACCAGAAGGGAAAAACCCGGGATATTTAAAACTTTAGCCGGTAGTTGGCGCCACCAATCAAAGTAAGAAACGCCTCCATTTTGATTTTTGCAAAAAGTGACGTAACAAATATGGCGGCAGGTGCAAGCTCAAACTCAACTTTTTAGTTTTTAGTTAAAGTCCTAAGTGTGGGGTGTCATTTTACTCGGCTTGGCAAGCAAAACTCAAAAATAGGTTTGCGCATGCGCAAACCCAACTTTTGGAGTTTTTGGCGTAAGCCTTAGGTGTTTAATATCAAGCTCAGCAAGCAGATTTTAAAAAATGCGAATGACAGGCATGTCAGACATAGCAACAAACAAAAATCCTAAGAATGTTTAGACCAGACATGGCAACATAGCAATAGCTAAAAATCCTAAGAATGTTAAGATCAAGCATGCTAAATATGGCAACATGGTAACATAGCAACAAACAAAAATCCTAAGAATGTTAAGACCAGACATGGCAACATAGCAACAGCTAAAAATCCCAAGAATGTTAAGACCAGACATGGCAACAACTGCAAACTATGATCTCTAATACAATATGTAACAGGAAATGAGTCATGTAACAGGAAATGAATAATGTGTTTTCAAATACAAATGTACGTGGCCTTCTACAAATGTTCGTGACCTCCTACAAATGTATGTGACCTTCTACAAAAATGCAAACCACAACGATGACGGTTAAATTGGTTTCAATAACAAGTCAAAAGTGGGGGGTATAAGTATATATAAACATTAGGTGGCAAGCAAGTACATCAGTCGTTGTCTGTAGTCTACTCACAATAGTTATATATTAGTGTATTTGTTCTGTTCAACATGTATGGTATGGATGTTAACGACGAACCTATTAATAACGATGTTTGTGATTGTAATTGGGGCCAAGTTGATGCAGCTCTACGTCACAATATTAGTGATATTAAGCAAGAAAGTAGAATGCTACTGGAAACAAGGTATGCCATTACTCCAGCTCTAAGTGTTGCAATTGGTATATCAAAAGCGGCCGGATTGATTCCAATAATTAAAATTATAAATACAAGCCTATATCCACCAAATCCAAATATAACAATCTCATCTGGCTCATGGGAATAGCCATTTGCTCTACTCATTCTACCTTTTCATTCGTCTCAGTTAATTTCACTCTGGTAGTTCTCAATTTTTCATTCTATCACCATATTCATTCCAATCGTGTTTTGATATCTCTCATTTCCTACTGGTATCATACTACTTATCTCATCCTCTGTCAGCTCTATTCTCTCCATCACTATCTTGCCTGTTTCCTTCATATTATCATTTATCTTATCATCAACCTTTCTTTCTATATATATTTTCAATTCTTGCCTATCTTTTTCAAAATTTCCGGTCATTTTAACATCCATTTCGCTCAGTCGTTCATTTATCAGTTTTATACCTTTATACATTTCTTTCTTCACCTCCTGTTTTATACCATTTATATTTTCATTCATCAATCGCTCGAGTTTGTCCAAATTCTCATTTATATTAAGTTCTTGTCTTTCAAACTTCTCATTCATATCTCTTTTACTTTCATTAATGTCTTGGTTTATACCATT